>JABGLY010000411.1:0-69862 GCA_013623525.1 Fusarium dimerum
AAAAGGAAAAAAAAAAAAAAACCACCCCAGCCTTATTAAAATTAATCGGCATTGCCCTAGTCGACGTTATTCTCCCGAGTCATGAATCCATCATGTTTCTAGCGGAGGTTTCTCGGACGCTCTATTAGTATAGTTCATGTTTTAGTGAGTTTAAATTATCACTACCAAAACAAAAAAACAACCCCCCCCCCCAGAAAAAAAACCATATGTCGAGATTGTCAGCGCCATTGGTAAATACTTCGAGGTTTGATGCGACTCCTAGCGTGATTAGTATGTACAGAATACATTGGGGCCTGATTTTATCTCTCCGAAGGAATATCCCGTTGGCTCTAGTTCATCCGAACCAGGTTTGTTGCTCTTTGTATCCGAACGCATCAGGGATTAACGAAAGCGTGGAGAATTCCCAAACGTGGAGACGCGGCCCGTGGACTGCGTTCGGTGCCGATTCTCTGGAAATGAGGCTGATAGAAAGTTGGGGACTAACAAATAATGCATCTCGATTTAATCCTCCGAGCGTGCTGGTCAGATGATGCCCGTGACGGCCATTGTCAACATTAGACAGGCACTCTTCTACTGGCTCAGGTCAACAAAGTCAAAGTCAAGGTCAAGGTCAAGTGCAAGTGCCAAGGTCAACATGTCGTATCATGAACGCTATGCTATACTAGTTCTTCACTGCCCAATGTATCAACCATGTGCACATTCATCCATCAAGTTTTCCTTCCGGCCAACACATGGTTGTGGCAAACTAGAGGCAGCTCGTGCCAAGTGAAAGAAACAAGTCATACCAAGCAAGCTCAGGTTATCCGAGAATCTCCCAACAACATGAATAATTTCAATAGTTTTTCAAAAAACAAACGCCGGTTGTACAATCCGAGTCCAATGACTGGCTATGGCACAATGCAAGTATGCTGCCGTGTATGCAGGAACCAAAAACCGTGGAGTATCGAAAGCTCCAGAATGCTCTCCTTCCAGAGAATGAACGGTCGTCGACGATCAAGTCGTCTTTCATAAACACGTTAATGTACAGTTGTAATCGAGTTGATATCCCCCAACTCTTTTCCGGAAAGGCAAAACTAAGTAACGGCGCCAAAAGCGCGGGTATCATGTCCTCTCTTTGAGGGTCCCAAAAGCGCGTCTTAACAGAATTTTTTTAATGCGTGGTATGGCGCATAGTGTAATGTGGAACGATGACTGGTGAAGTGTATTGTAGTGTAATGCGGTCGAGTCGTGGTGGTGATAGTCTCCTCTGTGACCTGAGTTCAAGACTTGGTTAAGTCGGCCGAGCGATGCTCGAGGCCGTAAAAGGGTACGTGCACGAGTTGTGTTGTTCATCTCTTGCGTTGACTACTCGACGCAGTAATCTTGCTGGTGCTCATAAGATCACCAATGTATTTCTGAAGGAATTTGTTGTTGTTATCGAGCTTGTCGTGTTCTTCCTTGACCGCCTCGATGCGGTTGAAGATGGTGAGCAAGGAATCTTGCAATGCCTTGGCGTGTCTTGGAACAGTTAGCAAACATCCATCTTCTTCCATGCCCAAAAGAAACTAACCTTGCCATCTCTTCTCGGGCCGCTTTGCCTATCCTGTCGAGGTCTTCGCTGGTACGTCGGGGACTCATCGCTCGAACATCATCAGGGCCGAATTCAGTCTCAATGGGACCAACCGCTGAACTATCTCGGGGTACAACTAGGGGGCCGCTGCTTTTTCGCTGCGGCAGACCGGGACGAATAGGGACTGGCTGATGCAGGATAGGTTCATTGTGAAGCGAAGGACTTGTTGAGCTTGATGAATCAGAACGTGAGATAGAGTGAGGCTGATTCGAGTCTCCAGCTTCGTTGTCGTAGGCCATCGTGTAATTTGTGTCTGGTGGGAGTTGAGGGTGTTTGTCTTGTCAAGGGATGAAGCTGAATATTAGGGGTCGGATGTCGTCACGAGTCGTCCACAATCGGTACCCGTGCGTAAGGAGCTGGTAGTGACTATGACAGCACAGATGATTGAATGCGTCAGGATAAATGTGTTGAGAACAAAGTCGCGTGGGTTGCGACTCGGTCAAGTATGCAGAGGGGTTCGAGTCTAGTAATTCCACGTGGAAGGATACCAATCTCGTGGTGCGGCGCTTGAAATCGGAACAATGGGTCCGCTGGGCTGGGTCAAGGCTGATGGTGAATTCCTGGATGCTTCCGTTGTTGAGGGGAAGGGGAAGGAAGCACAGGCGGAGAGGCCGATTATGGGTCCTGGAAGCGATAGATTTCGGATGCGTTCTCGATTCAGTTGCAGCGGGATTCGACGTCAGTTTCACAGGTGGCGGCGTCGTATCTCACGTGGCTGCTTGGTTGAGTAGCTCCGAAAAAGAAGTCGAGGAATTCGTGGCTGACGTTTGCAAGTGTTTGAATGGAGGCGTGTGATAGAGTTGTGTAAATTTGTGCGTCGTGAATTGTTGTCGGGGGTTTGGGGAGAAAAAGTAGTTGAGCCGGGTGACTAGCCTGCTTTGTGAGCCAAGACAGGCGGTATATTGTTCGAAATTACCGTCGTGGAGCTGGATGGTCTTGAAGCAGATTATTTGTTAGTGAGTTATCGAATGGATAGGACCGGCTGGCTTGAAATATTGCCAAAGGAGAGAAGAGATTACTGATGCGAGTGAAGAACAGAATTAACTTACCAAGGTTGTAGCAGGTAAATGCAAGTTGGTTGGGCCAGTCAACAGATTGCGAGTGAGGAATCGTGAGTTCGCCTTTGGTGAGAATAGCCAGGGGGTTGGAGACTTTTAATTAAGGAAGGAGGTTGCAGAAGAATCAAATATGAAAAAGTTGAAAACGATGGAAAACTTGACAAATATGATGAGCAGTGGTGGCGACTATCTTCCAACAAGTTTATCGCAAACAATCAAAATGTGTTGGAAGGCGAGACAGAATATCCACGGTTGCGGCAAAAAAAGAATACGAGCTTTTGGCCTGGCTGATGATGGATGAATTGGCTGGGCTGGGTGCACAAAGGCAGGCAGGTAGGTAGGTAGTGAGTGGGAAGGAAGTGGTAGGGTTAGGCGGATAAGGCACTATAACACAACCGCTAATAGTGAGCCAAGCGCTGTACCTTTAGTGAAGAAGCCTGTATGACAGCTCTGCGTTGAAAGAGATGAAAACGAAGGATGAAGACAGAGAAGGAAAGGGGGGATACCAAACAAAGAATCAATGTGGGAGGATGGGTAGAAAAAAGGGACAGGATATGTCCAAAAATTGTTAAGATGGGAATGTCAAAGTGGATTTCTCAAGAATGGGCTTAATTACCGTCAGTTAAAATCTACGGTACAGTATCTACTGTACATACACCACCCCTCTCTCTACACACTTGATTCTTCCTATTCTTCCACTGTATTCGGTATTGGGAGGGGAGGTGAGGGGAGGGGGTCAATGAGAGAAGAGACGACGATCCTACAGAATGAGGAAAGGGATTGGGATCTGGGATTGGGAAAACACACAGGACCCTTGGAACGTCTCGAGGTGAGGGTCTCTGGGGTCCTGGTTTCGCAGAAGACTTTATTGGGTAACAACTGGGATGCATTGAAGAGCCAACTTAAGACGATTCGTCCAGAAAAGGAAAGTGACGACAGAGGGAGGAGACTAGCAGTCACAAGACGAAAGATCGGCACCTGTCTGGTACAGGCTCCCAAGGACCTTGACAGGTATCGTCACAGCTTTATCGTGGCGAAGATATACCTTGCACCTTCCACTCGGATTGGTACTAGATATTAGGATTTTCTCCTCGGGCGTCTATCAATGAAAAGGCACGTAACTCTTACCACAAAGAAGGGAACAAGGAGTAACAAAAGGTGGGATTCTTTCATTATCCCATCCTATTACCTTCACGCGACTCGCTTCCACTTCCCCCCAAAAAAGCCGCGCCTAAAAGATTCGGGGCACTGGGTACATTATCCATCAGAACACAATAATACGGAGCCTGTCCTCTCAATCTCACGATGCTACTTACAACCTCATTGTTAGCGCCGAGAATAGCTCCTGATAGACTCTGCAACAGAGCTATTTGGCCACACATCTCGAAGCTGAGACTCGTTACACATATCCGTCTCCAAGGTGAGTCACTGATGGGAGCAGCATGCAGGAGAGACAGTGGAAAACAGAGGAAGGAGGAGGAAAAGGAGACAAGAGAGAAACCAACCCCCAAAACAAGCCAAGAGCCCCAAGAAGCCCGAGGCGGGGCGTTCTCCCTCGAGCCTGAACAGGGGATAAGATGAAGCGCGAATGCAAGGACTCAGAGGCGCCAAGCCTCCCGTGGCAGGCCTGCAAATTTGACCGATCATCGCTTGTGACGCAATGGCAGGTTTCCCCCCTTGGAGGTACACCGAGTCGGAATCCGGTTGGTGTTGTTCCATCGGGTTGAGGCCTGTCCATCTTTTGTGGGGTGGTAGACAGCTTGGGACGGGAACGTATGCACAGTGTCAATATCCAATAAAATGGGGAGGGCAGGCTTAAGGGGATGCATTCTGTCTGGTTGTTTGGTGTTGACATGACCGACCCCTAAAATGCTGGAAATTTGGGGGTCATCAGCTGCCTTCCACTGAGGTGGCCCCAGAAGCGAGAAGTGACATATACAGAGTACCTACCTTGCCAGATATGAGAATACCTAGGTGTGGAAAGAGTGTTGCAATGGAAGGAACACCTTCCGCAGGGTGAGTCTCACCTGATGCTGCTATTATACCTGCCCTACAAAACATGAAACCTTGAAGTAAAAAAGAAAACAATAAATTGCATACACAAAAAAAAAAATCTCATGTTCCATTCTAATATGTCATTATCATCATCATCTTCTTCTTCTTCTCGCCCCTTTCAGCCCCGGGCTTTGAACATTTTCTCCCATCAACGCTAGAATGTTAATGTACCCACTCATCCCATCAACAGCGCCGGGGGTCAGTCAGTCCAGTGGCTTTACACTTCACGTGTCTGGTCGGGTAGAGACGACAAGCTAAACATGTTCGGAAACGTCTGATTAACTTCGGTCAAGAACCCTTCGAAACAATAAGTCGTCAGAATTCAACACAGTGCCTCACACAATTCACCTGCCTGTCATTGCATCATGTCTGGCTTTTCATTGGGTGTCAGTGAAGGACCCTGGACTTTATTGCACCCATAGCTGTAGCTGTACTGTAGCTGTTGCTGTCGCCAGGCGTCCTGCAGTACCAGGTGCGCGATACTGATGCTGGCCCATGGTACAGTAGCGGCAAACCACCAATGCAAACTACTTCTTGTACCTGACTAACTCACCGCCGCCGTTAACAAACCAACGATAGTATTAAATGCTAACTCTATTATTATTATTATAAGGCCGATATATCATCAACAATGTGCGAGGCCAAAGCACACGTCTGTATCATATGATCCAGAACAAATATGCGACCTGTTATGAAGGGCTTCGTCTCCGTCATCGACTTTACAAACTTTCATTTGCGACACCCATCATCCCTGCCTCATTCTCCAGAATCGACAAAACTTTGACTATCCACTCCTTGCGGTTCGCGCACAGTCAAGCTCAGGTAGAGAGTCCTTGGGTGACCCATGAACCTCGACAAACGTTCAGGAAAGGCTATGCATATCCCCTTTGTCCAAACAGTCACATCCAATTGGGCACTAACAACCCTTGGAGGCACACAAAGAGCCCACCAGGCGTAGTAAGGACTAGGACGGAACCAGTCGGGCAAATTGATGTCATGGATCTGCATAAATTTGTGTTACTCACAACAGTACAGTATACAAGCACTGGCCCGGTACAATGACTTCACACACAAAACGCAAGCACTTGAAAACCCATGGCTCCATGTTGTTTCTCAGATGGTGGCTGGTAATCGATACTCAATCTGTATGCAGTACAGCTACTTGTACATAGAGCACGTTCCCTATTATCCTGGGATCTGCCTCAGCTCTGTGGTCTGACTGGAACCAAAGCCAGTCACCGTTTCATGCCATTATTTGCATGTTTGGAGATCAACATTTTTTGGCCGAAAAGCAAATTGTAACCAGGCCCGCAAATCATAATTCTACTATCATTCTTGGTCCTCGCGTGGCTAACAGATTTTTTTTTCATTTCCCTCACGAACCGAAGGAAAAAGTGGTTCATGGTCGCAGCCGATGGTCTGTCTCCATGACAGGTCAGGTTGACAGCTACATACTGGTCGATGCTGTCGACTTGACTTGACCAACAGTCTCAATGTTGACCTCTTGTATCTTCCTAGCAACTGGGTGGGCGGTTGAAAACACCCGTGAAGTCATCGTCGGCTTCTCTCTACGACGCTGGGTAAAGCCGGCGATACGCCAACTGTCAGGAGGCAACATTCAGGGATAAGATGCCCATAATGCCCGTTCTTCTCTAACCGACCCCCATCTTTTTTTTCTCACATCACCGTCATTCATGAGGCCGAGCCCAGTCGTATCAGGCGCAGTTACACTATCTTGCTGCCTATTCTGTTCGCCTTGCCAGGACCACAACTGGTTTCTTCATACAGGCAACGAATAAACCAAGGGTCTTTACAAGTACAGTACTGTACAGAACAACCAAACCCAGTGGTTTTAGGCCGTATTTGAATGGCTTACATGAGGTTTAGCTGGGTGCCCAAGTCCGGTCCGGTTGCGGGCTGTTACATTCATCTTGTGGATAACTTGCAAGGTCGCGATGAAATTGCATAAAGCATCGTGAAAAGTAACAACCTGCACCAACTCCCTCTCAACGATAAGGGGGAGACAACAAGACCAAAGATCAAGCAAATCCAGCCCCCAGCATGCCTTTTTTGCACTCTCAAGTCATCATCATTGGAGTCGATTGCTGACGGGATGCAACACCACTGTTGATCTCTCTTTTGCAGGTTGCCGATCGTGCTCTACCACGTCTCACTCGTCCCACAACCTCCAATCATTTCGGGGGTTTCTCGCTGCTAACTGTCCAATTCTCGTCCAGTCAACTGGTCACGAGCGCTTGGCGGACACCTGCCCCGCCTCAAGTCCTTGTCCACCGCTAGATTGACGTTTTTCTATCGCAGCGTCCCTTCACCTCGCGAATGTTGAGAGAATCACTCGATACCCCACACAAAAGGAGGTCGGCACGGGAGCTGATGGCCGAGACTACGGGACTCATATTGGGTCAGATAATCATCCCTTGTTGTCTCCGCCATGGCCTCTCATTGATGTTTGGTTTCATCTGTACCGACTGCTCGACATGTCGGTAGATATCAGAATTCCAGTCTTTGAGAAACGAATCGGCTCGACTCGACTCCCCGTGACGATAACTGCCGTGGGGAACTGTAAGTTTCGGTCTCTCTAGGGAGCCTCACCAGTGGGGAGCCAACAGTCTTCGTATTTCCCCTTCTAGCTTACGGGGAGTGTAGTGATAGCGACAAGTCATGCATGACGATGAACGCGGCGCAATGTTGAGTGCTGTCCTGCAAGTCGAAGGCTTCTTGTCGCATAGAGCGTTGAGGGCAGTGTTTCAAAGACTCGTGACTAGGTTGTGCAATCAGTCCATCGACCTGCCCTTGCCCCTCGAGGCTTGCTCGCTCACCTGGCGTGATGTTTCAAAGTGGTTAGGTGACGACTTTGGTCGTGTTAGCCAAGATTATGATCGAAATGTCGATATGGCCAAGTGCTCGTTGGTATGTAGTGGGATACTTAGCTACGGGGCTTAGGTTTAAAATGGCCAAGCTGCTGCTGCATATGAGCCATATCAAAAATCAGAAATCTAATGCATGCTATTATGCTGAATCAAAAAGGCATGCGAAGCCCTGTTCTATTTTGAAGAGCTTATATGGTTAGTTTGATGTTTACTCCATAGGCAGTGTCTGAATTTGAGATGTCGCTTCATAACTCCAGAGTGTTAGGTACCAACACAAGTAGGCTTAAAGTCCTGGCATCTCAGAGGTAGGATCTACTTCGAGTTCTCATCCTTTCCTAGGTACCTGTTTGTTACATATTCGTATCAATATCGATATCACGGTTGCATCTTTTCCTCATATCCAACTCCAGCTGATTGCACTACACACGCACCTGTGAACTATGGCGGAAAGGTGTACGCAATGCAGGAAGAGAGAGGAAAAGGTGAGCAGCCACTCTTCTGATACTCGGTGTATACTGATCCTTTCTAGTACAGCATGTAGTGGCCTTGTGGACGCTGCAAGCAGCTGCGGGTTGAAATGCAAACACGGGCACGAACCAAACAGTTGGAACAATCGCCTAGCTGGCAAAAGATCCACGATATAGGTTTTGGGCCTCCTTAAGGGATATTCGAACCATCGATATATCTCGTTCCTGTACGGTCTGTGATACTGATACCAATTGGTGAGTGTTCTCGTTGCAATATAATGGTCTCGAAGCCTCCACTAGAGTGGCTCGCGTAGTTTTTTTTTCGTCCTGCGTAACAATCTTGAAGCCCTGGGATTGAGTACATGATTTCTCGATAAAATGCAAAGAAACCCGATCCATCTCGTATCTACTGACCTTTTAGTTTCAGTTTTCGCCATACCACGACATGAGAAAAACGATCTTCCATGCGACGTAACTGTCTTGGGGGTTGAAAGCCGTCGATTCTTTGAAGAATGAACACTCTCCAGTAGTTTTTGACTTTTACACGATGAATCCTCCCTTGGGTCACGCCTAGGACTTTGGTGCTGATGTGTTGTAGATCTTGATCATCAAGCGTCCAGAGAGGTTTCACAACATGCATGCTACGACTGCGTCAAATCAAGAGTCGGGATCACTCTGCTGTGTCCTTGTAATGGACTGGCGTGCATCACCACTGCAGTGTCACGGGCCACTTGACCCTCTGCTTGATAGTCTCGATGTATTGTTCTTCCTCGTTGCCGGGAACCAAGTCTGGGCGGAGTTCCGTCTGGATACAAACCGGTCGAGAAGTAGCATGTGTTGTCGGCAGCTGGTCTGAGTATGTTGCATGTTTATTACGGCGCGATAATTACGGTGTTATAGACCAAGGGTTTGGTTTTACTGCTATATTAGGTCATCGTGTCATATAATAAGGAAGCATCATGGACTGTAAACTCGTTATACCTCTCATGCCAAGTTTGGTTTCAATATCTGATTTCGTTCTAGAGTAGAGATGTCTAAGTCGGTATCTTTTGATACTGATGATGTTGATAAGCCATTGCTGTCTTTCAAGGACTCTCCAATTCAAGACGGGAAGCCAGCCTCCAGGCATAAAAGATGTGAGCACCCATTCCAATCAAGTTAAGATGAATACACATAGCATGAGATGTCGTGAATCTCTTCTTTAGCGTTTTCATCATTTTGCTCTGTCCCTCCAACCCCGTAGCCTTTGCATCGACAATACCTAATCATCGTCAGTCCCATCATGTAATTTTACCAAGTATAGACCTTACCCTGTTCCGCCCTCTCCAGCATCAACTTCCTCGTTCTTGGTCCAAAAACCAGACCGTTCAGCAAGCTCACGACCCCCGACACCAAAAGGGGTATGTAATCCCTCTTATCCCCCACAAGCGACCTATACCCAAACGGCGGGATAGTAGCAGCGGTAAGGAGTAAGAGTACAGCCTGGCTCTGGAAGTATATCGGGAAGATGATCTTCTGAAAAGAAATGTAGGGACCGCGGGGGAGGTGTCTGAATGCGATCTTGGTGACGATGAAGGTCTGGTAGAGTTGGCTGCCGAGGAGGGCGGAGAAGGAGAGCATGTGGATGGGGGGGATGATGGTCGTGATGAAGCTTGTGAATGTCATTGTGAAGTTCGTTGTCTTTATTTTAGTGGAAGTATTAGAAATAATTGGTTTTGAATGATTCTAGATCGGTGGTTGGGTGTTGGTTTATATAGTCGTTGTAGTGGTTATAAGATCCGAGGACATTCGGAAGTTATGGATAATAAAGAAAGGCCGAAACTGGTAACAATGCTTTTTGGTATTTGGCTATGTGTGAATCGGAGGAATGTAACATGAATGATATCTAGTCAGATCGCCTGTGATAGGAAAAGAAAAAACTTGGTCTAATTAGTTTACTTCAATAATTAACAGACATATCTTGTTCAATAAATGTAAGGAATCATTTCACCTTCAGATACACCTCAGGTAAATCAGGCTAATACGTCGGACACTTTTCAGCGGCATCAAACACCCGGATATCGATTGCTCCGGCCTCGTAAGATAGCTGACGAAGCTAATCAATCCATTCATCTATATCCTTTGATCTATTACGTATCCTCAAGCTACAATTCTCCCTCTCTCCCTACTCAACGCCTCACTATCCATCACCAACGGCCCTCCTCCAGGTCCACTAGCATCCAAACTCACCGTCACAGACTTCTTGTCACTAACCGCTCTGATCGACTCTCCCAAATTCCTGAAATCTAACTCACACAGCGGTGGGATAGCTTCTCCCATGTCTTGACCATCGGATACCTGACGAATCTCAACGCTGGGGTAGGGTAGCCAGCCTTCGCGAAGGGGGATGAGAATGAGAGGGATGGCGGCTTCTGTTTCAGGAGTAGATGATAGAGATGTGCCGGAAGAACCTGGGATGACGAAGTGACCTTTGCGACGCCCGCCGAGAAGCCATGTATCGGCTGGGGCAGTGACTTCGTAGCTATACTCTGTATCCTTCTTGTGCTGCATGTCTGTGTCCCAGATCTGTGTCCACTTGAGGTTCAGAGTCGCGGCAAGCATCTGATTCGTGCTGACGGTAGGCAACGCCCCAGGTCTCTGATCCAGCATTTCCGACATTGGTGTTTGGATCTGGATATCAGCCGTATGAAGTATCGGTAGTGACGGAATCTCAACAGGAATGAGTATCGTGCAGGGATCGTCTGGTTGGGTTGCCGGAAGAGGAACTTGGGGATTCGAGGTCTGCCACTTTCGCAGGAAAGTTGCAATGGCATCACCAGCAGAATCCTTTGACTCAGGTACTCGACCAATACCGGCCAACTGCTTCTCCCAGGCAACGTCAACCAAAAAGCTGGTTGATGCCGCTCCAATAAGCGCTGCTCGCTCTAGATCATGCATCTGTAGGTTCTTTGCCTCCTTGGTTACAAGAGACTTGATAACCCTCGCATATTGTCCAAGTCCAGTGGTCTTCAAATCCTCCGAAATTGACTCGACAATTGCATCCTCCAGATCAGTCTGCAGGACATTATAATAGAGCTTCAGATACATTGTCCGTGCTGAACGCTTGATGCTCTTGACCCCTGGTTTCCTCTTTACCTTGTAGAGAAGAGTAGCTGGCTGCTTAGGGAAAACCAGGAGTGTGCCCGTAAACGGTAGACCAAACTCTGACTCAAACACATCAGACTCTAATAGCTCACTCTTGTGTAGTCGCAATGGACTATGGCTTGCTGTAGAGACGTTGAATCTTGAGAACAATGCTTGCTGCTTGAACACATCCTGAACATTGACACCCAAGGCAAGTGATATAGGGATCGTCATGAGCTTAGCAAAGTAGAGTTTCTCGCCAGACTCGAGAGTGTATGATACCTCGATCTTGGCAGAGACATCACCCATGTCTTGCTCTACCGAGTATGGGAAACGGAGCGTGACATCAGTCTCGGCTGCAATGGCATTGAAGTAAAAGATTCCACCTGTCGCCGGGGGCTTAGCCAATGTCACTGTAGAATCGACCACTTTTGCCTCTAACGTAAGAAGTCGTAACCCGCCAGTAAGGGGTTTCACACGAACTTCGCACGATTTTAATGCGTTCCACCCAGAATTGAGCGTCAAGTCCAGAGTGTTGTTCTTGTCCAATGTGGTATGTTTTGTTGCCATAAGCTGGACATCGAGGGCGCCAACACGATGGAATAAGACGACCTCAGGATTTTTGAAGATAGTGGTAGATGCGGAGAGAGGCTGGCTAATATCACGTTCGAAATGAAGGAAGAGGTTGCTGGACGAGAAGCCGAGATGGTCGATCTTGTATGTTCCGGGTACAACAGACTGTACGTGTTAGTGAATGTCCCAACAGAACATTAATAGGTACCTACTGTGCAGTCAACTCTGATGCTGTTGAATCCAGGGCTCAGTACAACATTGTCCTGTCTGGAGAATCTCAAGTCCTTGGCAGCACCATTTTCCGCCGCTGAAACTCGCATCACCACTCCATCAAGCTTGATGTCATCAGGCAGTAGACTCCAGAGATTAATGGTCAGAGAGCATTTGTCCTCATTGTCATGGTACTCAGGTGGACCAGCAAGCTCAATATCTGTAAAGAAGTTGGAAAGATGGATCTTGACCTGGCTCGACAAGGATGAAGCAAGATCAAAGAGGTTACCGACAACTCCCTTCATAGATGTTGTACCAGAAAATCCAGGTTTGCTAAGTCTTGACGCTGTTTTTGATCGCTGCTCTAGCCTCTCTTTTTCAGCAGCACAAGACTTTGTGAGTAGTTTGAGCGCCACGCGTACGTAGTCATCTTTTGACTGCGATTCGCGTAGACAGTGAAGATACATGACAAGCATCGACAATTCCAAAGAGGTCCACCCGCTCTCGCCAAAGAAGGGGGTTGCCCGGTAGAAGTAGCTCGCAGCGGTACCATACTCCTTGAGATAGAACTTCAGAACGGCTAGATCAGCCATGCTTGCTTGGACAGCATGGTCGTGGTTCGCTACCGTGAAATGCCGTAGAGCTTTATCTGTGAGGATTTCGTACAGTCGGTAGAAATTGTCTGAGTTGTCAAGCGCAGTGACAAGAAGATCGTTCTCCACACCAGCTACCAAAGGAGTCGAGTCTTCAGATTTATCAGATGATGGCTTGTCGTCCAGACTAACATCTTCAAAGTCGTCATCAGCTTCTGCAACCACCGGTGCCTCTGGCCATCCATCACTCCAGCCTCGCTTTTTACCCAAACTGTTCAAAATACTCCTGGAAAGCATATACAATTCAGCTCTCCTAGCAGCCAAATCTTCAAGTCCAGCTTTGAGATATGTAGTCAACTGATCCTCAGGCTGTTTCGGCATGTTGGGGCCTGGGAATACTCCTGGGCTAAGCGGAGGTTGAGAGGAATGAGGGCCTGTTTGGATGTGAAGAGAAGATGTCCTAGCAGGATGCATCATGGTCTTGGGCTCAGGGATGGAAGCTTTCTGCTCATGGCTCTCTGGAGGAGCGAGTGTTGAAGGAGGGATGGGAAGAGATTTTGAGGATGTCTGAGCAAGGATCTGCTGAGCGATAGAAAATGCAAATGAAGCGACAATGTTGTCTATGATCTCTGAAAGATGAGGGTGCATTCCCGACTCCTCACCATCCTTCTTCTCGGGTGCCATGGCAGCTAGGATATCTTGACGCATGACTTGACTGACAGATGGAATAAACTGAAGAGTCCTCCGGCAGATTTCCGCCAACATGGCGAGGTTCTCCGTCTCTTCTGCTTGCTTCGGCGGCGGTGCAAGAGGAGCGACTCCGTGTAAAACGGACTCCTGTTGTTCCTTGAGTTTGGTCAACAATTCATCCCGTGATGACCAGGCATTGCCAAGTCTTAGTAGAAGTGATATCTGTCGTGCAAAGATGTAGCATCTAAAGTCGAAAACAGACACGTTATTGGCCAGAATTAACTCGCGGTATGCTTTCTTGGTCGCGCTGATCGGAATCTCGTCGAGATGTTCCTTGATGGTTTGGTTGGATTGAAGGTCGACAGCTTCCTCGTCATCGACATTTCCATCTCCGGTATCAGCAAGAGCTTTCTCGACGATCTTCTTCAACTCCTCGGTATGGCTGAGCATAGAGCCTCCAGCCCGCTCTGCAGGATCTTGAGTCGCCTGCTCTTGAATCACCGAGTCGAGTCCAACGCTTAGCTCATCGTAACCAACCAGGGCATCTTCAACGAGACCAACGCTCTCGAATCCTCTCGCTAATCCTTCTTTTAGAATGAAGAAGGTGCAGAAGTTCCATCCGGGTAGACTGCGCTGTCCATCCTTTTCCTTAATATCTTCCTCGTATTGAGTGACTCGCATATCAAATGAACTGAGGATAAGGCTCTTGAATCGGAGAATAAGCTCCTGCCACGCATTCTCCGCATCATGTTCATTTTCTGAGTAGCCCGTAGGCACAGCGGGAACAACTCTCGGGAGTTGATCATAAGGGAGGTCATTGATGCCGATTCGAATCTGCGCGATCCGGTCAAGTGTCGGCTTTCCGGTTCCGCCAAAATCGGTGCGCAGCTTTTCTAACAAAGGCGTAGACCCAGACTTCCATCTCAAAGCTGGTTTCTCTGAAGCGCCATCTGTCCTACCGCCATTCCTTGGCTGGGTCGCTGCTACAGTGTTGGGGATTACAACATGCACAATCAACCATTCAAACGCATCGTGCTTCTCTTGTTTGCTGCTCTTCTTCGAGCTTGTCGAAGGAGTCGTATTGTTCTTCACCCATTCGCGAATTTCGGCCCTTACACCATTCTTGTATGATTCGTTGTCGTCACATCTCACTAGGAGCACTTTCAGATAAGGGGTGCGTCGCAGTCCAGGAATTTGATGTCGACGTTGGCTTCCTATGCCCTTTTGAGGCGTAGAATTTGACTCAACCTTCTCGAGAGAATTATTCCGCGCCCCAAATGTTTGTGTCTGGAAGCCATCATCGGCGGTGCTCACTGAGCGTCGTAGAGTAGGAGATGCTGCTGTGGGGTCTACACCGCCTTGGACAAGTTCGACATGGAGAGTATCGATGGATCGTAAAGGACCGGCATGTGATTGCCAGTGTAAGTTATGTAAAGGTAATCGAGGGACTAGACCAGGGGCAAGAAGCTTGTAGACATCGTGAGGGTCGAAATACTCGACTTGCGACAGGTGTCATGTTAGCATGTTACAGCAACCTTAAAGAGGAATTCAGAGATGTGAGCATCGCACCCGTTACTTTTGAGGTTGAGAATTGCTGCTCCATGGCGAACAGCAAGTCTGCACTCTTTTCATTGTTGTCACCGAATTGTCTTATGGGTTAGGATGTGTTGACGACAATCGAGGACAGTCTCAACCTGTCATGAGGAGCTCCTGCCCCTGTTGATGCACTGCCTGTTTAGGCAGTGAGCTCACCGCAACGCGCCGGAGTCGAGATTCTCCGATGGAGGGCGGTGGTCAAATGACGGCGTCTCATTGGTCGAATCTGATGGAATTCGACGACTTCAGTGGCGGGGTCTGGCAGAATTCTTGGAGGGGCAACTTTCGTAGATTCAATTTGGATAACTACACATACACATGAGAGCATAGACCGGTTGTCCTGAGAAATTTCTTTATTTTTCTTCTTGTCGCATTATTCTCCATAATCACAATGTCTACCCTCAAGGCGATCAAGTACACCCGTGGAAGGCTGGAAGTTCTGGACCAACTTCGCCTTCCTCACGAATTCCATTACGATGAAGTTTCATCAAGAACTGAGGCCTTTGACAGCATCGCCACCATGCGAGTCCGTGGTGCTCCTGCTATCGCCATTGTCGCAGCTCTCGGCCTAGCCGTTGAACTCCAGAAGGACGGTCTTAATGCTACAACTTCCCAGGATGCCATCAGCCAGATTGACGAAGCGCTCGATTATCTCAAGGAGAGCCGACCTACGGCGGTGGACCTGACAAACGCTATCAACCAGCTCAAGGCCAGGATACGATCTACAGGAGAGAAAGCAAGCAAGGATGATGTTATCCAGGCTTTCGTGGATGAGGCGGAGAAGATCTTCGAGAAGGACCTTCAGACAAACTTGTCCATTGGCGACCACGGCGCTGAGTGGCTGCGATCTCAGGTCGGCGCTTCATCAGACAATAAGATCTCGGTTCTCACTCACTGCAACACCGGTTCACTTGCTACTTCTGGCCACGGTACCGCCTTGGGTATTATCCGCACTCTTCAAGCCAAGGAACTTCTCCAACACGCCTTTTGTACCGAGACACGGCCATACAACCAGGGCAGCAGATTGACTGCCTTTGAACTGGTTTTCGAGAACATCCCTAGCACTCTGATCACCGATTCTATGGCCGCCTCCCTCTTCCGAAACCGAAAACAGGAGAAGAACATTGCCGCTGTCATTGTTGGCGCTGACCGAGTTGTTCGTAACGGCGACACTGCCAACAAGATTGGTACTTATCAACTTGCTGTTCTGGCCAGACACCACGGCATCAAGTTTATTGTCGCCGCTCCTACGACTAGCATCGACCTCGAGACTGAGACGGGCGACGGTATCAAGATTGAGGAGAGAAAACCTGAGGAGCTAACTCAGGTTACCGGTGCTGTCATCAAGCCTGATGGAAGTGTCGACGAGAACTCCAAGGTCAGAGTCGCGACAGCTGACCAGCGCATCAACGTCTGGAACCCTGCATTCGACGTTACACCTGCTGAACTCATTGACGCTGTTGTCACCGAAAAGGGTGCTATCGAAAAGGGACCTGACGGAGTCTTTGACTTTAGCAAGATTCTACCCGAACGTTGGGCCAAGATTACCGGGGCTTAAAAGACATTCATGTGTGTGATGATATCTATTTGTGTTTTGTTTGGGAAGCGGGAAATAGACTAGATATGGGTTTTTCGTAATATACGACCACCTATTGCTTCAACGCATGGAGGATCAACTTCTGATAACCCTCTACGGCCGTTTCGAGATCAGCGACAGTTAAGTTCTCTCTCGCTCCGTGTGCAACCAAGATGTTTCCAGGGCCGTAAAGGTATCTCGTGTGCTTTCCTTTGAGGTTGGGGATATCGGTTCCATAGTTTACAACGATGTTGTCGAAACCTAGAGGGTTAGCTGGTGCTGATTTAGTAAGGGGTGTACATACCATCAACGTCACAAGTCGTCTCGACGGATCCATAACCATGTGTGCAGTCGAAAGTGAAGGCCTCCTTGTCAATCTCGTCAAAGATGGCCTGGATCTTCTCGTGGACGATCTTTGCACCCTCTGATTCGGGTCCAATGGCAACTCGCGCAGCTAGACCAACAACCGCATGCTCAGGGATAACATTGGAGGCCACGCCACCGTCGAAGCGACCAATGTTGACGGTGGTGTTTCCAAACAGCTCACTGCTACCCAGATCCGTCTCGAGAATCTTGGCCATGGCTCGGATCATGAGCTCGTTGGCTGACTTTCCAAGCCATGGGTAACCGCTGTGTCCGGGGACACCTTTTGTAATAACATCACAGAATAGACCACCCTTGTGACCACACGCAAGCTTGTTCTCGGTAGGTTCGCCAAAGATGACAGCGTCGATATCATAAGGAAGATGCTGGCTTTCAAGAGCATCACTGAATTGGTGCATTCCATCGCCGTTCTTTTCCTCGCCGGTGACAAATACCAGGAGGATCTTGTCGGGGTCTACTTTTCCGGCCTTGAAGAGTTCCTCAACAGCAGTGATCTGAGCTACAACGCTGCCCTTAGCGTCTACACTTCCTCGTCCTGAAATCATGGTATCCTTTGTAACTTCACCGTCGTCGATGTGGTAGGGGATATGAGGTGGTACGACATCGATATGGCTCGTCACGACGATCCTGGGGTCGAATTTGTCGCTCGGTCGCCATGCAAGCACGTTGAACCGCTCCTTGGCATCGGGGGTGCTGTTCAACAGCGGAACGTGTTGACGTTCGACAGAGTATCCTTTTTTCGACAAGTAATCAGCGAGGTATTTTCCCACATCGTGTTCCGTGCCTGAGATAGAAGGGATTTCGATAAGAGACTTGTGCAAGCTCAGCATCTCGCTACGGTATGACGGCGCGTCAGTATCGACAGTGTGTGCCTTGTCTGGGGAGACCAGAGGCAATTGGCCAAAGTTGAATGCCCATGCCGTTGGGACGAGGGTGCAGATGAGGTTTGTGACTCTCATGGTAGGCAATTGGTGACGAGAAGTATGTTTGTGAAGGAGGGGAAAATGAATCGGAGCTTTGTTGATTGAGCTTGGGTGGGTTTCGGCCGAGGAACGGGATGATGCAATATTCGGCCCCACTGGAGATTGGATGTAACGGAGCTTGTTCAATGAGACTCGACTACTTACATGGGTACTTATGCTACTATCATTATAGAGATGATCTTTATCTAGTGTTACTACAGTAAAAGGAATTGTCTTCAAACCCGTATTTCAGGGCTGACAGATGGGCTGTTATCTTTTGTTACATATTAGTAGCTAATTCTGGCGTCAAAGTCGCCGATAATACATACAGCAGTCATATATGATACATTTACATAGATATATCTTGTAAAGACAATCATAAGAAATCAACATATAATAGGTACATCACTCTCTAAGATTAAAATTAACTTCAGATAAGGATGGTTAATTAAAGATCATGGGGAATCTCACATTGAATAACTTGTTTATGACTTGAGTAAGGAGCCAATGTCATGAGTGGTAATTTACCCTATAGCGAAAACTGGCAAAATGCAACATCTACTAATATACAGTTACTAAGTATTAATAAGATATCTAGAGGTTTTGGACGGTATAAACCAGGGCGTAGGTATAAGTAAAAGACATGTTTATGCATTTTCCAAACCGTGATGTTCTGAGAACTCGAGTTTTCCTAACCGTGGAGACTATATAGGCTACATTTATCCCTCTGCCCCATATCAATTCATTGGCTTCATGGTCTAGTGGTATGATTCGTGCTTTGGGAATTCCACTCAGCTGCACGAGGCCCCGGGTTCGAGCCCCGGTGGAGCCCCATTTCTCTTTTTTGCTCCTCATCTTTGCTTCGGATCTGTCATGAATACAAGTTAATAGGTATTGCTTTGCGTTCCGTCGATATAATCTTGTTTTTTTTTTATCTCGTTATATAATCTATTTTTAACACCTTTAGTGGATTTTAGCCCTTGAGTATCCTAATTGGCATAACTGAGCATTAGTCTATATGTATTCGAGACCCTAGGGACACTTACGGCAGGTGATGGCAGGGTCTGGGACATGGGAGCTAGACTGAATCAATACAAGAATAAGCTCATGTGTTTATGCACCTATAACATAAGGTCTGTACAGAGTGAACCTTGGGACAGTACTTATCACACTGACAAATGATACAATATGCTCTGCAGCACTACTTGCCAAGCCAAGCCACCTGTGAAGTCGAAAACAATCTTGCTATGACACGAAAGCTGGGATTGTGGTCATACCGGTCCTCAACCTTGATTTAAGTTCATCACGGCCCGACTATAGCATGAGCCCTGACACACTCTTTTCCTCAATTTCGTATTCCAGATTATAAAGTGACATTCTCTATACGATTGTATTCGGCTTTTGCAGATGAAAACCTCGTTACCCGATTTGGCAATTAATGGTATGCACAGGCCAATAGAAATCACCAGTCGTGAATATACAAGATCCGTCTACGAGGGATGTTGCCTGTTGTACGGGTGTCCTTTCTGCTTGATTTGCAAGAGATCTGGAGAGTAAGAAAATCAGTGAGACTTGATCTCAGGGTTATCATAATTAAGTAGTTGTCGGGTTTAATGACATGTCATGTCTACCATCGAAGAAACCTGAGTTCATCTTGTCACACAATCCTTCGTTGGGCTACTTTACTGACACTCCCATGTAAAAAGGTAAGGCATCCTTGTATTATTTCAATTTCACCATGAAACGCAGATATGTGATCTATATCTACTAGTATGCATATCTAGATCGAGACACACAATGACTTTCCCTTGCCAGGTGTACAGGATACAGACCTCATTTCTTCCTTCCCCTCAGGATGTCTTTTCTAACCCATCGCCCAGGTACATGTCCAAGACCACCTTCCATAACTCTGAAATAGCTGTCACCTGGTGCTTAAATAGCAATCCCAACAACAAACCTCTTTGTTGTCTTGTGTTCTACCAGATTCCTTATTTCGCTGTGACGCTGCTTGTTCGACCATTCCACCGTTGTCCAGACTCCTTTTTTCTTCTTCTTTTTTCATGCAGTCTGTCTCGTGGTTACCGTCGAACTTTCTTATCATCTTGGTCTACCTCCGGGTGACCATTCGGCGTCGTAGCGATCTCCTCTTGCTTCGATCTACCTTCGGGTGGTCGAACTATCCGTCTGTATTGACCTACCTCCGGGTGGTCATTATTTCGAAAAGCTTATACGAAGCTTTTTGCCAGCACCGACAGCCTCAGATTTAGATTCTTCACTTTGTTGTGCGTCGGTATGTGCAAACTTAGATCTAATCTGATAGTTATGCCATCGGAGATTGTTGGACTAACAAGGTATATAAATAGATCATGTCTACCCCGACTACTCCAACCTCTTCCTCTTCTTCCCGTCCTCGCCAGCCTCGCCAGCCTCTTCAGACCTCCGCCTCACCATCACCATCACCATTTCGAGTTCGCAAATTGCGACAAAATCGTTCACATCATATAAGAAGTAGGAGCTTGCCAAACGAGCAGTGGTTATTGGACCAAGTTTCTCAGCCAAGTCAAGAAAAGATGACCTCGCCCCCGACCGAAGAAGAACGGGAACGATACTACTATGGCATCCTTAGCGAGCCGAAGCTTGTCGCCCGTTCAAGTCAAGACCCATGGCAAGAACAAGATGACGGCCGTCCTATCGGGAAACTCTTCGATCCCGTTGTGAACCACAAGATCATAGACCTGTGGAACGATGGTGCCGGCTCCTTGAGACAAGAGATCCTTGCTGCGGTTGCCCATCTTAAATGGACAGCCATTGATATCCTACGCATAGGATATGCTCGAGACAATCGCGTGACGGGTGAAAAGTTCGGCCATCCTATTACGCTATTCATTTCCGTCGACAAGGACTCGACATCATGGCTTGTGGGCAACGCAACCGTCATGGCATGCCTTACAATCCTTCGCACGCATGGCATTGAAGACATGCATGTTGAGATGAAGGAATCGAGTATTCATCTCCTGGCCGACGATATTCCTGCCGCAAAGACCGTCCCAAAGCTCACTGCTGGTGCTGTTGCTGAGCCCATCAACATCAATGGTGTCTTGTCCGAGTGTCTGGGCCAATGCATCGCAAACCCAGAGCAGAGTTTTGCAGGCACCAAGTGCCTGTACCTACGAGACCGGACTCAAAACAAGACGTTCGCGTTAACCTGCCGACATGTTCTTTTTGAGAGCACGTATCCTAACGTTGACTACCAATGTAACAATGAAGAGCCTGCTTCCAAACGCTTGGTCATGCAGCCCAACGACAAGAAGTTGGATGAGTTTCTCACGGAGATTGGAAAATTGATTGCTATTCACCGAGGCCAGTTGCAAATGGCGGAAAGCAGGGTTAACCCAAAAGATGAGGTGATACAATATTTCAGGGACCTCGTGATCAAGTATCAAGAACAAGAACGACTACTTCGACAAATACAAGATCCAGGTGCGAGAGTGATCGGCCATGTATTTTTCTCGCCCAAATATGGAACCAGAGACTCTAAGCGAGGAAACCCTCGGCTCCGAGATTGGGCCTTGATTGACTTGCATCAGGAGAAACACACTACCACCTTGGAGGAACTGGAAAATAGAGTGGTCCTTCCTACGTCTCTCGTTGTCGATATCCATACAATCATGGACCGAGAAAATGTCAACGAAAAGCCTTATTTGTTAAACGTCGATTTTAACGTTTTCATACTGGAGAGCACAATTTCAGAGGAAGAGATGTTTGATTTGCGCAAACAACCAGAGTTTCGGTCGATTGATGATAATGCCATATTGGTTTTGAAAGTCGGCAAACAGTCAAACTTAACTACTGGTCTCGCTAACCGAGTTAAGTCTGTGATTCGGAAACTACCAGTCGGGGATATAGTATCTGAAGAATGGTGCATTATTGGCGCAAAGGTAATGCCTGGTTATGGAAGAATCCCTTTTTCCGAAAGGGGCGACTCCGGCTCATGCGTATTTGATGTCAAGGGCCGAATTGGCGGGATGATGACGGCTGGTCTGGGCAAGGAGGACGGGGCCATTATAGACGTCACATACGCGACCCCTATAGAATGGCTATTGGAGGATATAAGGCAGTATGGATTTGACGTCCAGTTGTCAGAACAAGCGGCTGTGGTGGATGAGGTGGATGAGGGCAAGTAGACTTATTAATTATGTGAGTTAGATGGTCAGTTTAGTACTAATAGACCTTATAATAAACAATAAATATTCCCATAATCCCCATCACCCGTATGTTATATGCGACCATAAGGAATAGACAACAAACACCTCTCACCAGGTATATATGGTAGAAATAAAACGAGGCTCAACTGCGCCATTTGTCCAAGACGGCCATACTCTCCTTCGTGTCCGGGTGGTCTGCCCCCATTGCCTGTAAACATCTCTCGTAACAGTCACTCGTCAATTTGAGTGCTTCTTCGTCCTGGCCAAGAGCCTGCAATGTTGAGCTCAAAACTTGCATGGAATTCAACGTGTGAAGATGATTTTCTCCCAGCGTTATGTGAAATGCTTCCCACACTTGCCTCAGTCCCTCCTTGCCTTCTGCAGGTCGATTCTGTTCGTAATGCAGTACTGAGAGAAACCCTTTCATTCTCGTTACTTCTGAATGACTTTCTCCAAGAATAAGTCTTTCAGTCTCCATAACCTTTGTGAACAGCTGCTCTGATTCTTCCAACCGGGATTGTCGTAAGTATGTCAGTGCGAGATTGGCCATACACCATAGCGTGTCTGGATGCTTATCCCCCAGTGTTACTCTGAAAGCCTCTAGAGCCTCAACTTGCATACTCTCGGCTTCTTCCGGTCGATTTTGCATCGTGTAAAAACAGGCAAGGGTTTCCATGGCGGCCAAGTACTGTGGGTGCTCCTTGCCGAGAGCTGCTTTGCTAGCCTCCAGCACTTCCATCTGTATCTTTTCCGCCTCGCCCCATCGACCTTGAGACGAGTATATCACAGCAAGGTTGGTCTTACCCCCTAGAGTTGCAAGGTGAAGCTCCCCGAGCGTTGCCTTTTGAATCTCTAGAGCCTCGAGCTGTAATTTCTCAGCCTCTTCCAGGCGACCTAGTCTCGACAGCACGATTGCAAGGTTATATAGACTTATCCCTGTCAAGGCATGGCCAGCCCCAAGTAGGTCCATTAGGTGCTTAGTTCCGGTATATATGAAACGCTCTGCAGTCAAGTATCTTGCTTGTTGATATGCGAAGAGCCCACATCTGTTCAAAAGAACGGACCATACTTTCTTGCACGTTGAATCGCTAGGTTGATGCTCGTATGCGGTCTCGACGTGGGGGAATAGAAGCTGACAAATAGGCCAGTTCTGGTAATCTGGAACTGGAAATGCAAGGTATAGCCTCTTGATGAAATCATTCAGGAACTTCTTCTGCTCTCCGTGGATCTCCAACCATCTTCGGGTTGATAGTTGAACGAGCCCATACATCTCGAATGTTTTTTCCCGTTCATCAAACTTGAGGAAGCAGTAATCCCTCAAAATTAGGACGTCTTCCTCAAACCCATCCTCATCCGTATCTTCACCCTCATCCTCGCCACCGCCACCGCCACCTCTAGAGCCCTGGTGCGAAGGATCACTACATCCCTCTCCAAATCCGCACCAGCTGAAGAGGTGACTGATAGCGAAAGGCGGCTTGCGCACAAGGGGTTTGACTTCAGGCGACTTAGTTTGGGAAGGCTTAAGTATTGATTCAGGGATTCCCTGACAGTTGAAGAAGCTCATCAATGACAGGAGATAAGCAGCTGATGGTCTCTCTCTGCGAATGTGGTCAAAAGAAACTTGCCATGTTGTAAGGATAGCGTTCGAAGCACCTCCGTCTTGACGAATGTCTCGGCGAATATCAACGGTTTCATCACTAAGGAGCCTCATTCTCTTCTTCTCGCCCTTGTTGAATTCTTCCAAATACGTTGCGATAGTACTCCTTGGTGCCCTTCTCGTAATATAAGCTGCAGCCTGGCTTATAGCGAGTGGAATAAGATCAAGTGCTTTCACTAGATCAGTTGCGACGTCCATATCATGTAGGTTACCGAGTCTGTTTTCGAGGAGAGTCAAAGCCTCATTCTCCGTCATCGGCCCAACCTCATTCAGGTGATGGGCGCCGCCAGTCAACTCGAAAGCCAGCTTTCTGTTCCTGGTAGTAACAATAATGGACCCATTCTCGCTTTGGGGGAGAAACCTCGCAAGTGGTCGACCGTCTTTGTCTTGTTTATTTTGGCCGAATAATGTGTCATAGTCATCAGCGCTATCGAGGACTAAGAGCCATTTTCCGTTTTGTGTGTTTGATAACCAGATGTACACTAGTTGTAGTATATCAACTCCGGGCCGATTGCGGCCAGAGATCCCGACATTATCGGCAATCATTCTGAAGCCCTCGACAACTCGAGCCGGTGTGCTAGCGTGTATCCAGAACACCCAACTACCGCGGTGGGCTTCTGAGAAGCGGTAGGCATATTCGATGGCCAGTTGCGATTTACTGTTGTATTTGTTAAGATTGGATCGTATCATGGGGAACACCACACGTACCCGACACCACCCAGTCCTACTAAAGCTGTACGACTAGCCGGCTCAGAGCATTGTTGTTTGAGTCGATCCAGAATATTTCCTCGGTCGACAAATTGACGGTCACGACTGAACGGGATAGATGCGAACGGTGGTTGAGTAATCTCTACCGGCTCTGTAGGATACGGGTTAACAGTTACCTCATGAGAAAGCGCTTCTGATAACTTACCTGGTGGTAAATGGAAACTCGCCTGGATTGGTGCATTACTTTGACCAACCTGTAGTCCATAATTTCCTGCCCCAAAATTAATGGAAGAATTGGGCTCGATCATTCTGGATAGAATGCAGCGATGGCGATGATGTTCAGACGCATCTCCGCAACGTGGATTACAGCAAGATAAAGCTGAAAATCAGACCTGGTATCTTGGTTGTGTTGGCTAGCCTTCCTGCATGTGACTTGTATATCCTGCCTTGCCCCATGTATTCAGGCGGCGTCTACGGAGCACGAAGCCCACATATAGCCGCCCATTTTGAATCATTTCTTACGGTGAAACCGCTCGGCGTTTCAGCCGGCGTTGTAAGAGTTCCCCCCACAGAGGATGCAGCGCCTACACAATGGGCGCTTAGTGAGGTCGCACTTCTCGGGAAGGAACCTCTTATTATTAAACAAGCTACTACCTCACTTCAAGAAAAAACCGGATCAGCAATTGAAACCCTCAGGATGGGGAGTTGCCGCTGAGCGATCAGACGGTGACGGGACTGTTGAAACAAGACCAGATAAAGTCGACTGCATCCCAACTTTATAACTATAAAGCGATACTCGTTTCGGTTGTTGATGTTGTTACTCTGAAGTCATATCAATAAATTCCCGCTTAGAAACCACAATCGAGGTGTCCAAGTAGTGGTTAAGAATGGTCCCATCGATTTATCTTTCCAAGAGACACGAACAGATGATCTTATGACAAGAAGTCTTTGTTTGCTTGGGGAATTAAAGTTTGGGACGAATAGAAGCTCGACTAGGGTGGGTCGCGGCCCGTCCCGCGGTTATTCAAGCACGCACCAGGCCAGGAAGGATACGTTAGAGATGAAAGGGAAAGTGGTAGCAATGCCAGTTTGTTCACACTATGATAGAAAGTATAGACTACACGGCTCATGTTTACATACACTTTGGTCGTGTTTTCTAAAGACTGTGCATCTTTACTGGCAATTTAAAATTGGAAACATAATGTTGGGATTAATGAGACATCCTCATAATAGCATAGCGTTGAAACATAATGTCATTAGGTGATAAGGCGTCGTGATACATAGGAAAAGAATTTAAATATCTATTATCTTACCTAAATCGCCATATCATATTTATGTATTATTACCCTTTTTCTATTTATTCATAACTTTTTACACAACTCACATGACATCGGATTACTTTAATCCATATTCAACAAATACAGAAACTCAATATGCACTCTAATATAAGGAGTTTGCACATTCTTTTTGCCATTTCTATGCATTCCCAGACAGCCAGTCTACATCATGGCAACGTAAGTATGGGATGCCGACCACATGTTAATATTGTTAACAGTGTTTCTTTTTGTGATAGGATAACTCTCCAGGCGTGGTCGCCTAAGAGTTCCTAGCCTAATCATGTCTTCTATTATTGACTGGTCTAAGTAAGTAAACAAAATGCGTACCTTCCGCACTCAAAGAAAACTATGCCAAAGTCCCTTCTCTCATGGGAATTGAACAAATTTGCCTTTCCCATTGGGATATACTTCCTACACCAATACTTACCTATATACCTTCCGTGACTATAAAGTATTATATTAGTGGTAATAAACATCTTTCCCTTGTCTTATGCCTGGTAGGGTTATGTCTATTGCAATAACACTGTCTTTTTACTATTCGGACACTTTCCCGTATTTTACTTCTTATATCATCCCTGTTTCTTAATTGCTATCGAAATGCCTCACCGTCTTGATCAACCTGCAGGTAGTTGTTGTTTCGAAAAGCTCATATGAAGCTTCTTGTAAGTATCGGCAGGCTTAGTAAAATATTATCTTTACTATGTTAATAGTCTTATAATTACTTATAAAATAAGAGCACTAAGTAAATCTAAGAGATAAAAGACAGTTTAATATATATTATTCCTTCTTCTCTCTTACGTTTATAAACTAAAAAATAAGGATGAAAAAATACTTAGAGACTGATAACTTCATAGATGAAATTTATAAAAGATATGAAAAGTGCAAAAAAAGAAACTTGCCGAGAATGTGGATTGAACACATGACCTTTGCATTTGCTTTTCGGGTGGAACCTGATACAAGTGCAACGCTCTACCACTAAGCTATCCCGGCTGGATTGGTTGTGTGGGGAGCTTGGTATCAAACTTATATACAGCGTTGTCTAGCGTGATGCAATGAGTACAGCTTCTTGTCAGTCATGACATTTTCTTAAATGTACTGAGTGTTATGTTCATTCCATGAGATTAAAGCTCTTTAACTACGGAGTTAACGCCGAGAAAAGAAAAAAGAAGCTGAAACTTAATCTATCCCCAAATCCAAGTTTTAAAAAAATTATCACCAAGTATTAGATGATATATCTATCTCGTTGCCTCTTAACATCGCTTTTCAAGTATTAACTGTAGGGTATTCCTAGTTGAAATAACAAACAGCACCGCACAAACACAATCATCTGTCGCATCGTAGTTCAAATACCAGTTTATAACAAAGATCAATGACTATTTTCGCTTCAATTATGTATTCATCATAATAGTACACCCTTCCCATATCCTCCTTTCCACCAAACTCCCCTTCATGCCTCCTAAAATGCAAACTCCACTTCATGCAAGAAGAAACCAACCTCCCCTCCTTTATCTACTCTCATACAAATCCAATGTTACCCCCATTGTTGATTTTTTTTAAACTCTACAAGCAAGACTCCGAATACTCTCTGTCTTTTTTCATTCCGTCCCTGCACCATAAAGCCACCAATTTTTTGTTTTGAATGTTGTACAGAAAGTGATCATCGTTTGCGGGTATCTTTGCCCTTCTTTTTCCCCTTCTTCTTATCCTTGGGTAACTCCAGTTTTGTATCCTTGAGTTGCTCGGCCATAATGCGGAGCATGTAATCGTCGACATTATACATTCTTTCTCCCCAGGCGTTGAGTTCGATCTCTTGTTCAGCCATGGATGTGTCCTCTTCGCCGTCCAGTGGCTTGGCTGGCGTGCCCTGGCGTGTTGTTGAGGCGCCTGATGCTGTATTGCTGGGCTTCTCAGTAAAGTCGGCATCATCAGCCAGAATCTCCTTCTCTGCCTGTCGTGCAGCCACCACGTCCTCTTTGTCTTCAGCCTGCTCGAGTGCTCGTCCCACTTTGCGCTGGTCTCCGCTGCTGTCAGGACCGCCAAGCACTCTATCCAGAGCAGCATCTGCAGCGTCGACTCCCTCACTCGTCGAGTCCACCTTATCTTTCAACACATCACTGACCGACATCTTGTTGAAATAATCGGTAGTAAATTCTCCTTCCTGAATGACCACATCATCCAACATCTGCTTTTGAGATGCTTTGCGAAGAATGTTTGCCTCAATGGTGTGTTCGCTGATTAGCCTGTAAATGTGGACATCGCGCGTCTGACCGATACGATGGCATCGGTCCTGACATTGCTTGTCCATGGCCGGGTTCCAATCTTGATCGTAGAATATCACAGTGTCAGCGCCTGTGAGATTGATACCCAGACCACCAGAACGTGTAGACAAGATAAAGCATAGAATTCGTGGGTCATTATTGAATCGGTCGGTCAAAATCTGCCGTTGCTCAACCTTGGTGGAACCATCGAGACGTAGATACTTGTGGCCATGGATGTTGAGGAACTGTTCCAGAATGTCCAGCACTTTTGTCATCTGAGTAAAAATAAGGGCCCGATGGCCGCCAGCTTGCAGCTTTCGCAATAGCTTGTCAAGAGCTTGAAGTTTTCCACAATCATACTGCAACAACCGCTTATCAGGGAACTGAATCGTTAGTCGCATGCGAGCCTCATGCCAGGGGTCGGGTGGTGCTTCCTTAGGGAGGAAAGGTGCCCAGCGGACAGGCGCTGATAATTCAAGGTCCTTGTCGGTGAACGCCTCGACTCCTCTTCGCCCGAGGAGGACATCTCCTGGATCTCTAGTGATGACGGCTGGCGTAACACACGAGAATTTCTCAATGGTAGTCTTGAAGCTGTCGGCTCGCTGAATGATGGTTGGAATCATAGCCTGAATGAGAGGTGAATCTTCTTCGAACCAGGCCATGACCTGCTTAGGAACCTTAGGGCGCGGCTTGAAAGGTCTCTTATCAGCCCCTATTGTAAGCATATCGACAAGATTCTTGCCATAAATGGGTTTCTGTTGACGGCGAAGTGCGTTGAGATAGACACAATGTTGGAGTTCTTCGTAACGCCCCCAACGTGCTGCGCTCTCCAGATAGGCGATATTAGACTCGACGGTTGTTGGGTCCAGGTTCGAGTATGCAAGCTGTGCTCGTGTTCTTTGAGCTTCTCTCAGGTCCATCAGTGTTCGATGAGAGCTGAGACTGGCGATTCGATCCGTTGTCGTAGTTGACAAGTTTTCGTACTGGGTAGGAATCATGTTCAGGAAGCCCAAGTCGACCTTGCTCATCAGATCCTCGTGAAGCAACGATTTCTGAACGTGCTTTTCGACAAACTCATATTCTGAAGCAACGGACTTTTGCATACGGAAAGATGTCATGATGGGTCGATCGACGAACAAATCCGGATGATTGCAGACTTTCCGAAGTTGCATCAGGCAGTTGATGATGGAGAGATAATTGCCAGACGCCAGCGTATCCTTGGTATCAGTGCGAGATAGGAAACCGTCGTAAAGCTCGCGTTGACGCTTCGAGAGGCGACAGAATTCTACGTGCTCATACTTGCCAGGCATTTGCTTTTCAACATCTGCCTTTAGTCGACGCAGCAAGTATGGTCGCAGCACCTTGTGAAGTTTTGAGATGATGGCCCTTGCTTCGTCATCCATCTCTTCTCTTCCACTTTCGAGAATCTGTGATTCAGGCTTGCGGAACCAATCATGAAACTCTTGGAGATCAGCAAAACCACCCACGCCATTCTCGGCCGGCATAAGGAAAAACAATAGTGACCATAGTTCTGTAAGGTTGTTTTGGAGCGGCGTTCCGGTAAGAAGTAATCGAGAATGAGTGTTGAAGCCGAGCAGTGTCTGCCATCGCTGAGATTTGAAGTTTTTGATGTTGTGCGCCTCGTCCAAAATCATGTAGTGCCAACGTCGTCGTTTGAATACTTGCTGATCCTGGAGAACAAGCTGGTATGATGTGATGCACACATTCCACACATCATCGTTATTCCACCCCTGCCTCTTCCGCTTTCTTTCTTCCTGTGAGCCGTAATATGCCAGAATCTTGAATCCTGGGCACCATTTCTTGAACTCCATTTCCCAATTCAGCATGACACTCGTGGGAACCACAACAAGGTGAGGGCCCCAAACATGGTGATGACATGCTAGGTGCGCCAATAGGGCGATGGTCTGGATTGTCTTGCCCAAACCCATCTCGTCAGCTAAAATTCCATTGGTGTTGTTAGCATACAGGCCAGCCAGCCAATCCAGACCATGATGCTGGTATTCACGAAGAGTGCCACGAAGTAAGAAGGGAATCTCCGTCTTGTGTTTCGGCTGTGCCTGGGGTGTTGCCGTCCTGCTCGCCGGCTTGTCAACAGCCATGTCTGTAGAAGAAATAGTATCGGGCTCGGAGGGTTTGGTTTCGGAGGTAGGTGGTGGTGAGAAGCTGTGTCGAGGGCTGGGTGGATTTGTGACAGGTTCTGTTGCTGGGCTTGCTGGCTTCTCCTCTACCATGGGAGTTTCATCGGTGCCAGTCATAACGACTTCGGTGGCATCATCCACGCTCTTTGGTTCTTCGATGGGTGTCCCAGGCATCTTCTGTACTTTTACATCATTACTTGCTTTGTCACCAGAGTCAACAGCCAACGGTGCATCTTCGGGATTGGTAGGTTCGGGTGTAAGATGGCCATTTCGCGTGTCTGGTTCCTTGTCTGCCATTTGGTCGGTCGATTCAGGCTTGGTCTCGTCCACAATACCGTTCGTTTTGACTGGCGTTTCCACAGCATCGTGCATTTCAGTATCCTCGACCGTAGGAACAGATGTTTCGGCTGCCTCCTTATTCATCTTACTGATTTCCGACTTTCCAAAGAAAAGACCTAACAGCCCGCCTGCCTCCCCATCCGACTCCTCCTCGGAATCCTCTTCATAAACCTCTTCGTCGCTTGCCTCGTCAGAAGAACCCATATCATCATCCATATCGACAGACTCGTCGCTTGTTTCGGTAGCATCGGGAGCTTGCGGCGTTGCGACGGCGTCAGTGCCTTCACGTGTTGGCAGGTCTAGTACATCTTCGGTCGTTGATACAGCTTCAGTTGGTGTTGCTGGTGTGTCAGGAATGTTGGCATATTTAGCCCGAAGTTGTTCTTGGGTGAGAGCTTCATCCGCCGATTCTTTCTGGTCTTCCTCATCCCCCTCGTCCTCATCTGTTGACATAATGTCGCTGTCTGGATCAGCATCGTCCTGCTCTTCCTCATCCGATGCCAACTCGTCTTCGTCGTCTTCTTCATCGAGCAAGCTGGCGTCGTCGGTAAGATCATCGAAGCCGTCATCTGCCTCCTCATCAGACTGCAGTTCAGAATCAATGCCTGCGCGACGTGCCTGGAGCTTCTGCTCTGACAGATTCACAGCTTCGTTCAACGCAGCCTTGACTCTCTTCTGCTCTTCTTGTTCCCAGGCCTCGAGTCGGCGACGGTTAACTTCGGCACGAACGTTCTCCCAAGTACCAAACATGGCTTTGGCGACAACCCGATATCGAGAAATCCACAATAGTCTTGCTTCAGCCTCGATCTCCTCTGCTGACTTGGGCTGTCGACGTAACCATTCGTCCCGACAGGCTTCCGCGAGTTTCTTGGCAGTTTGCCGATGTCGCTGTTGTTCAACCACCATTAGTTTGCGGAAGTTTGTCATCGCTCTCACCATATGGTCCTGTCGAGCATATTGCCGCGGCGGTTCATCCTGGGGCTCCGGAAGGAATATGGAGCATCTCCCTTGAGAGAGGAGACCACTAGGTTCAAGCTCATTCTCGATGCGAGTGATGATTCGGGCATCCCTTTCTGCCATCTCTTGCGTGTATGGGGGTCCATCTTCCGAAGCTAGCAGGCCACCCTCTTCCACTGGGATATCCCCGGCCTTCGTCCAAAAGTCCTCGAAACTCGTGCTAATTTTCGGTCGCTTGGGAACTTGATCGGGGTGAACGAGGGGTATATCGCCAGAACGACCGACACGCAACTTGATCCTTGTAGACTTGTGTACAGTGTCGCGCAGCGTTCTATCTGGTGCTTCCTCCCTGGAAGTTGCATCACTAAATCGTGCGGAGCGTCGGGAACGTGTAGACTGTCGGGAGGGCTGCGGAGGAGAAGGGCTTCGACGTCGGCTAGATCGTGCAGGAGGTCGGGTTTCGGATGTGGGTTTCTTCGCGGACGACTTTGGGGTTGAATTCGATGACGACTTTCCATACGTTTTGACCACTGTCGTCGGCTTAGGGGTAGCTCTTGGTGTCCCGTTCGGCAGTTTTCGTGAGTTCCCACTTGATGAAGAAATCTCTGATTTCTTGGGAGTTGCGCTCGCATCACCGATCGATTGCCTCGTCCTTCGTTTCGGTCCCGGTGGTAGAAGTTCGAGGGGTAAGGTATTGATGCGTCCGGATTTGCGACGTCCGTTTTCGAGAAATGTGGTTGGACCATCCGCGGACATCTTCTTCCATGGCGGCGATTCGGGTTTCAGTTTTCGAATACTCGTCGGAGGTGGAGGGGTGGAATCTCTCGTCCGGCGTCTCTTGGATGGTCGTTCGTCCGTGCCAATATCGCCGTTTGGACCGTCATGATCATGGCTACTAATAGTCGGTGTTGTCTCCCTAGGCTTTGAGTGGTCATCGTGGCCATTCTCTGTACCATTCATCTGGACATCTCCGTTCGTATGCGAGTTTGTCGCGTCATGCTCAGACTTGATGGCATCAGGATCCGATTTGGACAGCACGTTGTTGGGGGGCGACGCGGTCTCGGGCATAGTAGAAACGTGGAGCCAGGGGACGCAACGGGGGAGAACTCTGCGACGCTATCATTTGCGGGGTAGAAATTAATGTCTACGGGATGGTAGCGCTTCAACGTATGTTCATACAAAGTCTGCACATGGTCAGATGTCTAATGGGCGAGCAGCGTGGATTTTAATGGTAAAATTCAGTGTCGTCAGCAAAACTTTTGATTCTTGAGGAGTTGAGGATGCACGCCCTCGTCCTGGTCATGACTAACCAAAAATGGTAGCGCACGCGCCTGGCGTGGCAGCCCTTGGTGCCTGAGGCGTCAGTTTCCTGTTGAGAATCATCACGGTCTCGATTGGTTCAAGCTTCAACGAAGAGCAACCATATCACGTCACAGAGCAATTGGGCGCCGACAACATAATCCTGTCGCCCGAGGTATGTTTGTCTTGATTTACTGATACTGGATTGACTCCGTGTGCTAATTGGTGTTGTTGCCAGATGCTCCCTCAACGTATCGTACGGGCCTCGGCCCTGCGCAGCAACCTCATGGCTGCTCGACAATTGCCGACGATCCAACGCCGAACCTTCTTCCCTCACCAGTACACTGATAAGAAGGTTATCGAGGAGAAGTACCCCGAGCCTCCCAGATTGTCCGAGGCCGAGGACCCCGGAATGGTCTGTTGAACCTGTGCTGGAGACTAAATGAGCAGCATTGCTGATGGATAATATCGCAGAACGGCGGCTACATCAACCCTCCCCGAATCAAGCGTCAGTTCCGCGACCCCCACGGCAATTGGTGGGATCCCCAGGAGCGACGAAACTTTGGCGAGCCTATTCACGAAGATAACGATGTCCTTGGAATCTTTTCTCCTTGGGAGTACACCTGGACGACCACTGGCCCTGGCTTGATCATGGTCGGAACCTTCCTGGCAACCTTCTTCACCGTCAGTGGTGTTGTCTACTTTAACTACCCAGATAGACCTGCTTACCCTCGTGAGTTTGAGGGTGGTCTTGAGCGAGAGTTGGGTGGTCCTGGAGCTGTGAGGGTATGTGGGTTGAACCAGTTGGGAGCGATCAAGTGCTAACAGACTTATAGGCCCGCATGGAGGGAGATGCTGAGATTTGAGTCTTGAAACTCATGTGTATATAAGTTAAGAATGGAAGGGTTGAATCAAAAACATCGATTGTTACTGGGTTGACAGCAGCCTACGGCTATAACTACGTCAAATATCTTATGTTTGCTCCTGTTGTGAAAGCCACTGAAGGCTTCCTTTCAGGCATAAGCTGATATTGACGGCACTGCTCGCTATTTATTTCTTTTCATGTGGAACCAGACTTTCCTGTGTTTTCCTTGTTTGCTCACAGTTTCAGGTACGAGTACTTTGATGTTGGTTGTCACGGTATCTAGGTACTCGATAGGAAAGCGGCAATCATGATATTTGCAAGATCGGACATGCCCATAAGCTAAAGATGACGATATCAGGGTCGACTAATAATTAATGCGGGAACTGTAGGAGCGCCTACCCTTTGACGATGTGCTAAAATCTGTCTCTTGCCCGTTGTTCACTCATCACAGCAAGTATGCTTTCATGGCAAGTGCTCGTTCAGGGGACAATGTCCTGGACATGTCATTGATTGTTTCCATTCATCCGAACAAACGGATAGAACCAATACTCTTCTCTCTATAATCTTTGCTTCATTCATCGGTCGGTTCAAAGAAACGCATCTACAGTTGTCGGCGTAGTATTGATGTTAGTCTGCCATCGCCAACCTCGTCAGGTTCATCGCTAGACAAGATGCGTTACAACGATTGGGATATCCTCCTATTTCCCAGGGACAGCGAAACTCCTGTCAAAGAATTCAACGTGGCCTGTCGTGTTATTCACGATGCCGGTAATGACTCTGCTCGTAGTCTGTGATTGTGGTCAAGGCTGAATCATCCTAGAACTCGCAACGAGCCATGCTTCTTTCGGACTACCAACTGTCTTCTGCTTCATCCCAAGTCTTGCAGCCGGTGCCCCGTTCAAGATATCAATGCATTCATGGAGCACGCCTACTGTTAGCCAATTCACCAAGGCCTACAGCAAGCATCCAGAAGACGTCGTATTCGAAGCGAGGCTCTTTATTGACGGCCGGCTTGTTGCGTATGTTTTTCGGCTACCGTTGTCATATGGTTAATAATGACAATAATTTAGCTCAACGACCTTCTCTCGCCAATGCTCCTGGCCCCATTTGATCACCAATAGTTTTGGTATTTTTAGATACTCGAATTACCCCTGCCCTGGTGCTAATATGGATGTACGTAGACTTCTCCAAGAACGGCGACTTAGAACCACTGCGTTTCCCTCTCTTTCATCAAGAACTTCTGGAACGAAATAGCTGGAGTCTGGCCGATGACTTTGGCAGAATCAAAATTGTCGTCAGCGAGGGGTTCCCACGAGACTCGCCTACCTTACCTATCGAGAGAGTCAAGAACATTGTTGCCTTTTCGTTTCAACATGCTCCCCTGGGTAGGTGAGAGGTCTGATTATACAATGAACTATCTAACGCACTCGTAGAGGTGCTTGAAAACTCATCCATCGCTTGGCCCAATCCCAACATGTGGCATCGGGCCCCTTTGATCGCCTCTATGCCTGTCCCATCTTACCCGTCCAAGGATGCAACTTCTCATGCCCACTCACCAAGACGGAAGATGGGCGAGCGGTCAGAACACGCATCAAGCAGTGTCACCGCCATGCGAACTAGTATGGCAAATCAAAGGGGAGGACCCATGCTAAGCAACACTGACTCTTTTCTGCCCTACCTACAGGAGCACACACCTGCTTACGACGGGTTTGCCAATGGTTTCAGCGGACAAAAGCCCATTACAGGATGGATAGGAGCCATTGAGAAGAGCATTGGCAACCTTCTCCCTGAACTCAATAAGGGCAAGGCAAGATCTCGCAGCGAGAGACAGACGAACACTGATACTAGCATGCCCGATTACGAGCCGCCCAACCCCAAAGGCTCTATGTCAATCGATGACAATTACACTGCGGCATCTTTCTGTCTAGGCGAGGTAGATGACGGCAGTCAGCAGACTTTCGATATGCCGGCTTCTGTACAACAGAATACCTGGACGTACGGAGGTATGAGTCTTGCCATCGTGTTAGAATGATATGTACTAATGGGTATTCAAGGTCAGCCCTTCCCGGTATTCTCAAGCGATACTGCAATACCTGCAGATTTAGCCAACTCATTGACTGCTTCGCTTCTGAACCAGTCATTTGAGCTTCAAGCGCAGCCTCAGGCGCAAACGTATTGCTTGGACGGTTCTTCTTCGAACGTGCGATCTCGTAAGGAGAACAAAGGACGCCATGTAACGTGCCCAATACCTCTGACGGCCCCGCTAGGTTCTCTACATGCAGATGATCATTATCTTGACCAGCGGAAAGTTTCCCAGCAAATGTTTGTCCCCATTGGCAGCGACCACCCAGCGTCTTTGGCCGACCTGCAAGCAGATGTAATTAGTGCCAGAGAGAACACAAACTTTCCAGCAAATCTGTTTGGCGAGGATTTATCCGGAGAAAATAAAGGCAGCACTCTGGCCCAGAAAGGCTCTTTAGCAGCGAGAACTCCTGGATCTGAGAGAGGTACTAAGCGCGCTCGTCACCGATCGCCAGACTCTGCCAGGACCCTTGATGTAGAGGACGTTGGGGGTCAAAGAAAAAGCCCCCTTGTTCGTATTTCTTCGATCGAGGACACTCCTGGAAACGCTACTATAGATGCTTTGGAATGAGCCACAGGACCGTTCATTTGTTGGACCAAATCACCATGAGTCTTGTTTTATTCTTCCAGAAGCATGTCTTTTATTTTTCTTATTGGTTTCTGTTTGTTATGGTTTACTTGGCCTCCATGATCCCTTATCCTGTTGTTGAGTCACTTGTTGTGTTGCTGTTAGAATACTTGTACTGGCATTGAGATGACCTGGTTGTTGGGCTTACCTAGCAAGTTCCCAAAATAAATGATATTTTTTAAACAAGAATTATCGTTCGTATGGTCACTAAGCTACAGTACACCTAGATTAGTGATGAAGTAATGAGGTCAGTCTTTGCATGACAGATACTACACTCTTGGTGGTGTAGCCCCAGGCAAAGTGAATTGCCGTCTGTCGAGTAACGTAATTCACCACATGTCATCTACGCAATAACTTTTCATTCCTGAAAGGAAGTCATCAGGGGACAACATTCATTCTCCTCAATCTGGCCAATTCTAACAGCATGATTATCTGTCAATGTTGGATTCAGTGCCTGGCAATCGGAAGCACCTAGCTAATGCATAGATCGAGGGGAGCAAGTCACTTGTGGACATGTTGCAGAATTTGATAAACAATGTACTCAAGATTCAATACACTTTTGCCTAGAAGAATAAAACTACCTTTTTATTGCGTCAAGCCAGCCAAGATGTTCCATGCCCGCCTGATTTCTTCCCTACCATCAGCGACCAGCACATGCACCATGTCACATATTATCGCTCGAGTAACACAAGTACAGATACCTGGTCCAAGGCTGAGCACGACAGACATGTTCAAGGGCCTTTGGAGCTCGTTAGCTAAGTTGTATGTTATCTGAGGTAACGTCGCTCAGGAATTCGAACGGAAGTTTTACGACAGAATGGGCATGTGCTGGTTTGCCTACCATGTTGTATTCCTCTAAATTGGTTGACAAAGAGATGAGAAGTTCCTTATAACTTGATATCTTCAGTGTCGGATGACATACGGTTTGTATAGGTGCTACGTCTACGAAAAAATTCTAATCGGGTTTGATCCTACATGATGTTGTTACTCCATGACGAGCGCTCTCGGATACCGAGGACGCGGCCCCCCATCATTAGCATATATCACTACATGCGTCGCTCACTGATTTTGTATACTTGCTGACACTCAGACTTCTCGATTCCAGCTGACAGTCTATTTTCCACTGACCCAGCTCATACAATAAGACGAATACCTCCACACACCCTGCATATAATTTTCATGCCACAAGCGTCTCTCCGGCTCCCGGCATCCGTCTTCAGCTCTTATCCTGTTAAACAGCCCTGATCACATATCAAGGTGGGAAACACCATCTCACCATGACACATCACTGCTGCTTAACATGAAATAACGCCCCCCACGTTACTACTCTATGCTGTACAACCGATAAGCTGACCAGACAGCACCAAGCTTGGTTGGCCTGTATGAGAGGGCTGTAAGTGTGGTTGAGCAACAATGCACCATGCTCGGCGGTATTAGGGATGATGACGATCTATACTGAACATGGCGCTGCAGATTGGATGCTTTGGAGGGCAAAATATCGAGAGTTGTTGTGTTACGCTTGAGCCACATCACTGAATGTAGATACGCGATGGTAGATTCATGAGTCCGAAGGGATGAAGGTGGAAAGAGTTAAAGATGTGATGCCCAGGTTTAGTCTGGAATAGTGATCAAGAGGAGGGAGTTGTATTGACAGAGGACTTGCTCATTCGTTCAGACCAGACACTTCTAATACACACGATCTAGAAAGTCACATAGTCAAGATGGCGTCTATAATGTCAGCTCCCGACTACTCCATGGCTCGTTCACGATCCCATCTGAGTGTCCGGTTGCCACGAGAGTCCCTCTACTCCTCTCTCGAAGCATCATCTCAATACTTCCGCTTCGATTCAGAAACAGCGAGACTAGCACAGAACGCCAACCAGTGGCTCAACGACAACCATGGTGTCAGCCGTCCAGCGTCCATCGCACCAAGCAACTTCAGCGTGAGGAGCATTGAACCCATGGAGCGCGACGATGGCTTTGAAGGTGTGAATGGAAGACCGCATCCGGTCATGGGGTCTGTTCGGTATAATGGTATACGGCCAAGGTCTGTTGCTCCGACGGAGAGTACGGAGAAGCTTCGTACGACTTCTGGTGATGATGCGGGTGGTGGTCAAGATGAGGATATCGTATATCCCGCAGGTATCAAGCTCGGCTTGATTACGCTGGCTCTTTGTTTGGCTGTTTTTGTAATGGCCCTTGGTGAGTACATTCTTTCTCACGATGGAACCTGTAACTGACGATCTAGACAACTCCATCATTGCCACTGCCATTCCCAGAATCACGCAAGACTTTAGCAGTCTCAACGATGTGGGATGGTACGGATCATCGTACCTACTTACGGGTGCATCACTGCAGCTCTTCTTTGGTCGCTTTTACACATACTGGAGCATTAAGTGGACGTTTCTTTCTGTGATCGCCATCTTCGAGGTCGGAAGCTTGATATGCGCTGTTGCTCAGAACAGTGTCACTCTCATTGTTGGACGTGCTGTTGCGGGCGTTGGATCCGCTGGTATCTTTGCTGGCGCACTCACTATTCTTGCCTACTCTGTGCCTCTTGAACGACGGCCTATCTACACTGGCCTCGTTAGTGGCATGTGGGGTATCTCTTCTGTCGCGGGACCGTTGCTTGGTGGTTTGTTGACTGATGAGGTATCGTGGCGGTGGTGCTTCTATATCAACCTCCCCATCGGAGCTGTCACCGTCGTGGTCATTGGATTCTTTTTCCCTGATCCTGAACGGCACATTCAGGCGGCGACATGGCGAGTCAGACTTTGGCAGCTGGACCCTATCGGAACCTGCATCTTTATGCCGGCCGTGATCTGCGTTCTCCTTGCTCTCCAATGGGGAGGTATCGACTATGACTGGGATGACTCGCGAATAACGTCGATTCTCATGCTGGCTGCATTCCTGATACTTGTCTTCATCTATGTGCAGTACAAGATGCAGGAAAACGCAACAGTGCCACCGAGAATCTTCAAGAAACGTTCTGTATGGGCTTCTGCCTGGTTTGCTTTCAACACAGGAGCCTGTTTCCTCACGGCGATCTATTTTCTACCCATCTGGTTCCAGGCAGTCCAAGGCGCGAGCGCAATCAACTCTGGCGTGAGAAACTTGCCGATGCTCCTTGGAGTTGTTCTCTCCGCCATGGCCTCCGGTGCGCTGGTCACTTGGTGGGGATACTATACTCCTTTTATGGTAATGGGATCTATTTTAATGGCGGTAGGCTTCGGGCTAATCTCGACCTTTGAGATCAATACCTCAACTGGTGCGTGGATCGGATACCAGGTTCTGGCAGGTATTGGTGTAGGTATAAGTATGCAGCAGCCCCTTATTGCCGTCCAGGTTGTCTGTGAAATGGTCGATATTCCTACCGGAACCGCAATGATCGTCTTTGCACAAACTCTCGGCGGTGCACTGTTTTTAAGTGCTGGCCACTCAGTCTTTACCAACTCGCTTATTGACAAGATTCAGGAATATGTTCCTGAGCTTGATCCGCATGTTATTCTAGCAACTGGTGCTACCAATATCCGCAGCCTCCCTTCACAATGGGTAGACGGTGTGATTCTGGCATACAATGATGCTTTGGCTCTGAGTTTCTATGTTGGTGCTGCAACGGCATCGGCAACTATTCTTGGGGCTGTGTTGGTGGAGTGGAGGACCGTCAAGGGGAAGAATATTGAGATGGCTGGGGGTGCTTAGTCGATCTGTCTCAACTTCATGAGAAGCGAGCTGGACGAGGACATGCATTAGTTTCTTTTCTGGCCTGATGATGGTGTTTAGAATAACCTGGATTGTAGTAAGCTTCATTAACAGAAAACCCTCTTGACGAGTATCAAGACAGTCATGCCTCTATTGTTCCCTCGAACAGACACCAAAACAACAATCTTCAACAGGGATCACATAGTACACGGACCTTGTGGAGTTTGATAGGAAGAATACTTGGTCCACGTCATGAACAGTCAGGGTTGTATCGTACATGTACCGTTCTGAATTGCGTTCAACGTTTCTTCCAACCAAGCGTAGAAGAACAATGACATGTCGCTCATTCCGATAGGCAACGCAACAGAACGGTCAGTCAACAACCGAGCACAGCACAGGAATCTCCTGAATGACCCTGGTCGTCTTTGATTAAAGGGCCTCAAGTAGTATGGCTAAGCGAAGGCTTCGTTCGTTGGTGACCCCCCTTGTTTAGGTCCTTGTTTTTTTTTTTTTTTCATCCCCTTCTTCTGCATCGCATCACCCGCGAAACCCGCGCGGTGACGATGAGAGGGCGATATGTCGCGCCATTGTGAATAAGTTGTCATATGGTCTAGATGACGGACTGGTAAGACAGGTAGGACAAGTAGGAACTGAAAGATAGTGATGATCTGAAGAAAATGTATCGATTCAACTGCTCCCTTGTTTCGACATTCCAGTAGTGCTAGCAGCTTCCAAATTTGGGCAGTACTGGGCAGGCCTGTCCCGGGGGCGCCTCGAGCTTCAACAGGGTACTTGCCTGTCACACGCTTCCATGCTGCTGGTGGATGTACCTGGAGCCAAACTCCATATTCCCAAAATCCTCCAAATTTCCCTAAACCTTCCATTGACAACCAAAACCAAAACTTCACGCTCACGTCACGCCCAACTTGCTTAATATCTTTCTTTCCTTCCTTTCGACTTCACAGGATCTGACGGAATCTCCAAACTCTTATCCTCCGAACCCTTTACATCCCGTTATCCTTCCAAAGGCGTCTTGCTTCACCTGCTTTGCCAATCTCCGACTGCGATCGATCCACCGGTGACGCTACAACCAGGAAACACTCGACCTCATAATTCCCTGGCCTTTTACGAGTATACATACATACGTACGCCCGAATACCCATAGTTCAATACAATCTTCCCTGGGTTCACGAGTCTGTCCTTACCGATACTTCCTCCCTGTAACAATCTATCGGATGTACCGCTTCATCCTTCCCGAATCCATAGACCACCGTCAACAGTCACGATCCTGTCGCTGCTTGTGAACGAAGCCTCTTTTTACTCCCGACGTCAAACGAGTCTAAATTATTCCCTCCCTCGCGGCGGGAACGGCCACTTGTGCGCGCGGAGGGATGCAGACCATAAAGGCGCAAGCCGAGCAAGGACGCAAGGCCAAGGTGCGATACTGCCGTCTACAAGACCAGCTAGATAGATATGCTGGGTTTTTCTTATTTTACTTTGGCTAACGCAATGGTAGCTTGCTCGCTCGTACCAGGAACTACTTGAGTAAGATTGTTTGTGTCAAAACAAAACTGCCTTGTGCTAACCATCTGCAGCGAATTTGCAAGCAAGGACCTCAAGTCGGTTGGAGGCTACACACTTGGTCGCTTGATAGGCAAGGGATCTTTTGGCAAGGTCTATTTGGCTTCACACAAGCTCACAAATGGCTCAAAGGTTGGAATGTTTGGCGATCTAGGAAGCCCAATTGCTGACCCTGACCAGGTTGTTCTCAAGTCAGCCAATAAAGGCGACTCGAACCTCGCCCGCGAGATTCACCACCATCGGCAGTTTATACATCCACATATTGCACGATTATATGAGGTCATTGTAACAGAGACCATGGTCTGGATGGTTCTCGAATACTGCCCAGGTAATGCTAGTGTCTCTACGTTGTTTTGTTGTGCTAATTTGTGCAGGTGACGAATTGTACAACCATCTCCTCGAACATGGACCCCTTCCTCTAGCCAAAGTTCAAAAGATCTTCGCCCAACTTGTAGGTGCCGTCACTTACGTACACAAGAACTCTTGCGTCCATCGCGACTTGAAGCTTGAGAATATCCTATTTGATAAGCACGAGAACGTGAAGCTGGTAGATTTCGGATTCACTCGCGAATATGAAGGAAGAACCAATCACTTACAGACATTCTGCGGCACCATCTGTTACTCGGCACCGGAAATGCTCAAGGGTGAGAAATATGCTGGAGAAAAGGTGGATGTATGGAGTCTTGGTATCATTCTCTACGCTCTGCTTTGCGGCGAACTGCCCTTCGACGACGATGACGACAACGTAACGCGTACCAAGATTCTTTCCGAAGAGCCCAAATATCCAGACCATCTCGATCCAGATGCAGTGTCTCTGATCAAACTTCTCCTATCGAAGAGACCCCTGTTGCGCCCATGCTTGCACGACATTCTCTCGCACCCGTTCCTTGCCGAACATGCACCAACACAACGAGCCATTCTCGACGTCGAGCAAGCGCCTCCATTCTCAACCCCCTTGGAGAAAGACTGCTTGCAGCGCATGCGAAGTGCTGGGGTTAACATTGACGCAGTTATCGAAAGTGTATTGGCTCAGAAGTGCGATGCCTTGGCTGGTTGGTGGGCTTTGATCCTTGAGAAAGAGCAGCGTAAAATGCGGAGACGAGAAATGAAGCGAAGGGATCGGGAATCTGAGAGTCGAAGTATCAGACGCTTGTCAGCCGCATCAAGTCGGTTGGAACGGATGGCCCCTATCCTTCACGAAGTCGACGAGGACGGCGGTGCAGGAAAACAGTATAGATTGGAGCATTCTGGATCACATGGCCGCGGCAGAAGCAAACGTAGGAGCGCACACCGTATGGACTGTGTGGTGACAGATCTCCCCCAGCTCCTTGAAGTTGGAAAGGAGCCGGGAGCTGCGAATGCTGATGGAGACTACCCGCCACCTCCAGTCGACAAGGACTCTGTACGTTCTGCCTCGACTTCCCGCCATCGACGACCCATCCCACCACCAAAGGAGGGTGTCATCCGAAGCGCTCGATCTCGGGGATCAACGCTACATCTAGTCACGACGTCAGAGGCTCTCAACACGAATGGTAACGAGCATGGTTACGAACAGAATGAGGGACAGAGGCCCAAAAGGAAGCCAAGTGAAGCTATCATCTCACACTGGAAGAACTGGAGGCATTGGTTCATTGAGAACACGACCAGGAGGAAGAGAGGTCATGAGCGGAGAGCGAGTCGCAGTACACCGAACTTGCACCAGAAAGAAGGAAGTGCGACGAGCAGCAAGGACGCAAATCGGCCGCAGACAAGCAAATACCCAGCATCTACCTCTCCCAGAGGACTAACAGCTGGTCTTCCCAAAGGTGTGGTTGCCAATGGGCATGCGCCTAGAACCCAACCAAGCAGCAGTGCTCAAGACACAAACTCGGGTGGGCTAGCTTCCCCGATTTACCCTACCCCTCGACTCAGGACATCTCAATCATACAAGCGACAGTCACTTTCTCCTTCACCACTTACCCCAAGGTCAACTGTGCGACGGTCCTCGGCTGGACTTAGAGGACGCAAATCCACCTCGTCATCGGTATCGTCTGTCAGATCGATGCACCACCACCACCACTCACACTCCAAAGCTTCGTCTACTAGCTCAGCTGCTTCATTTTCCACATCAATGTCGAAAACGCCCATGCAGCGAGGACAGTCGCCTCACCATTCCGTCAAGGTCCTCCCGGCGACACCAACTACAGTTTCATTTCCGTCTAATATTCGTCTTGTACGAGCCACGCCGCCTCCTCTTAACATGTTTAATGAAGGAATGCCTTCTGGTGGTCCAGCAGGACCTGGATCGCCGAACCCTTTCTCCTCTGGTATAATGTTTGCTAAAAGGAAGAAGAACATCTTCAAAGGGCCGACCCTCAACTTTGGCGCGCCGGCTCATGGACAGCGCAACAGCGGATCAGGCTCCCATTCTCGAAGTGCTAGTGCCTCCGGGCTGGGTCGACGGTCCGGAGAGATCACAATTCAAGAAGAGGACGAAAGCATGGCAGAGGAGGAGGATGAAATTGAAGAGGTCGACGTCTTCAGTCCTGTCATCGGAGGTCCAGGCGAGAAGATTGAGGAACAAATTTTCGAAGAGAATGAACCTCAGCCCAGACTTGAGCCGGAGGCAAACCGGTCTGTTCCGGACAAGGGCGAAATCAAAGGAGAAAGCTTGACACCGACTGCTGCGGCATCTTCTAGCACTGCAGACAGAGCGCCTGCAGAAAAACCACCCTGTTGACAAGAAGCTGAAACGTCGTCTAAGAAGTCGCTGGTGAAGCGGATTGTCAAGAAACTGAGACGACGTGATGACGAAATACAACACCCTTAATGTCCCAGATCTCTGTATCTGGATTGTTTCTTCCGGGCTAAAAAGCAAGCTACCCGGGCACTGTCAGCCCCCTCTATGTTTTCTCTTGTTCTCTCACGACTGCTCAAAATTAACCGCCGTGTTCCAAGGCGGTTGTATACTATTTTCATGGATACCTATTTTTGTTTATATGTGGAATGGATTGATAGAGGTCAACGAGACCAACTTTTCTATGTTAATCGAAGGTCGTGATGCCATGTTCGTGACAGATAATGTGATGTTGGTATCAAACATAATGTACAAGAGAACAGATACCCATGGCTTGACGCCTGGTCCACACCTGTCCACGCTATGCAACAGTCCTACTCTATGTTCCATCGAAAAGACACCGTACTCCTGGCCCCAAGTAACATCCTGTCATACGCAAGTTGTGCCGATATATCGTCTACTGCTAATAAGAGTTGCTTCTTCTTCGCGACTTCTTGCTCAGAATCTCTCCCCTCTCCTCTCGCAGTGTGACCCAGATCCAAAACCATGTAAGCATCTCGATAAACATAAAGGCAAAGAAGACTCTGTTCTTGAGCGCATCGCCGCCCCAGCCTGCAGGACGGTACGAAGGGTTGTGCGATGAGGGGTGACTGAGACGAGTGCCGGTCGTGTATGCAGGTGAGGAGGGACCGAATAGGTAGACGTAGACAGTAAAGGCCATGGAGAGGAAGGATCGGAGAGGAGCTGTGGGCTGTCAGTGATTGCGACAGGGTGTTGGTATAAGCTGGACTGACCTTGAGTCCCCCAGTGGAAGATTAGGCATATCTCATCAGGCATGGACAGAGAGACAAGGTCGCTGAACCCGATGAAGATGAGTATCGCACCAAGGAAAGCTAGCGGGGGACTCGGGACATCGAAACCGCGGGCATAGGGCTACAGGTTGGGTCAGTAAGGAGTTCGAACAGTCATGAGCACACATAAGAGTAATCATACCATGCCCATGCTCTCGCCGAGGATGTATACAAGTGCTTGGCTGTCGACGGAACTAGGGTTTGTGATGAAGAAGTAGGCGAGCGTAAGGTGGAAGAGAGAGATGGAGGTGATGATCGTCTTGGCAGATATGAGAGCCATGATTGCGATGATGCCAGATGTTGATGGAACAAGATGTGGATTTTCAAAAATGAAGAAGCAGGAAGAAAGAGTGAAGTTTTGACAATAGTCACACTTCGTTGAGGATGCGCTTAACGAGTGAAAGTCGTCACAAGCCCAAGTCTAACACGTTTCGTGTCACATGGGGGGTTGTTTAAGCAGCTAGATTTTAGTAGGCATTCGCAGGATTTATGACAGCTAAGTGTTAAGGTTTCGAGATGTTTGGGACAGGGGATATTTGTGGCGTTGAGGCTTACACGCTAAGAGGACCTGTGGCTGAAAGTGGGTAGGGTAGGTACATGATACATGGTAGGACTTGAGAGATGAGGGAGTTGAAGATGATCTTCACATAACAGCTTAGTTTTCTCCTCCATATACAACTGTTCGACTTTCGCTATTTTGTATTCTTATAAAAGGAGGGGACTTGACTTGGAACGCAGCGTCAAAATGGCGGATTCATCTGAGCCTCCAAAGGAAGAATTGAGGATTCAGCAACATATCAAGTACTGGCAACGATGCTTTACGAATTTCCTTCCAACTCCTTATACACCCTACGACTCAACTCGTCTTACGTTTGCGACGTTCATGGTCTCAGCTCTTGACATTCTCTCAGTGCCATTATCATCTTCAGATCGTTCCGCCATTCGTCGATGGGTTTTCAGCCTCCAGCATCCTGAGGGTGGTTTCTGCGGAAGCTCCACGCATGCTCTATCGGGACAAGATGCGTCTAAAGGAACAGCCAATATAGCCGCTACGTTTTTTGCACTTGTTCTACTAGGAATAGCGGCTGACGGAGAGGAGGAAGCTAGATCGGCGTTCAAAGGCGTGGAGAGAGTGAGACTGCTAAGATGGCTAAGGAAGCTACAGAGGAAAGACGGAAGCTTTGGACAGAACCTGTGGGATGGGGAGATTGTAGGTGGGAGGGATATGAGGCATAGTTATTTGGCGAGTGGGATAAGGTGGATGTTGAGAGGGGGTGTAAAAGAGGGCGACGAGGGGTGGGTTGAAGATGTCAACCTCGATGAGATGGTCGCTCATGTTCGGAGAGGACAGGTTAGTTTCACGACTTCCCGAACCCGTAGCCTGCTAACAGATTTAGACGTACGATGGCGGAATTGCGGAATCGTCACAGCATGAGTCTCATGGTATGTTCAGCTCACCCTAACCAATACCTCCCTAACATTATCAGCTGGTTACGCATACTGCGCAATCGGTGCACTCTCTCTTCTCGACCGTCCACTAGACTCCTCTGCCGAACACACTGAAAAGGCACTTAAAGACGGCATCCCTAACAGGGAAGGGCTGCTCCAATTCCTTGCAGCTCGACAATTTATCTATCTCGCTCAAGAAGAAGAGAACGACGATGAAGAGGAAAATTTCCTCGAAGCAAAGCTAGGCGATGCACACAAATATGGTCATGTAGGCTTCAATGGACGATGGAACAAAAAGGCTGATACGTGTTATTGTTGGTGGGTGGGAGCGACACTCGCAGTAAGCCCCTCCTCCATCTCCCAACGCACACCCATATTCTGACCGTTGTTTAGATGCTCGGAAACACCTCCATCATCAGCGTACCCCAGTCACGTAGATACATCCTCGACATCACGCAGCACCGCATCGGCGGATTCTCAAAAGCAGTTGGGGGACCTCCGGACATTTATCACTCGTACCTTGGTCTTGCTGCGCTTGCTACGATGGGCGATGGGGATCTGAAGGACTTTGATGTGGAACTCTGTTGTAGCAAAGAGACGGCGAAAAAGATTGAGAGGGCGAGGGAAGGATTGTTGAAGCGGGAGGATTGGGAAAATGATGGGTTCTGGTGATGCCGAAGCGGCCAGCTTATAGAACAAGGTTGATAAGTTTATTCAGCGATTAATTGGGTTTATAAGAGAAAGAACAGAATCATCAAATTAGAGTCGGTCTGGCTCGACTTTGAGGGTCAGAAAATGCGATGTTCTTTTATACGTCCCGTCGTTTGGTTGACGTTTCAAACGCCAAAGCATGTCACCCCTCCGTTTTCTTAGCGTAAGAAACGGTCCCACACCATAAATCCAACCATCACGAGCCAACCCCAGCTTCATCCCATCCACAACCCATCAACGTCATCAATCATGTCCTCCACGACAAAAGACACCAAAGAAACCACCGAGCCGACCAAAGTCGCCGGCACGGACTCCGAGCCATGGAACGAAGATAAGCGCCGAAAATTCGAAACGTAAAGCGATCCGATCAATTGACGTCGAGCCTTCCCGTGAAAGATGGCTAATGCATTGCGACAGGAAATCAAAGAGCGAATTCTACGATCCATGTCAAGAGGCTGCGCAGAGGAGTTATAGGTGTTTGTTCAGGAATGGAGGGGATAAAAACATGTGTGGAGAGTACTTCCAGTATGTTCACAGAGGATGTTCGCAAACATGTGTAGTAGCTAACGATTCGCAGGGCATATCGCGATTGCAAGCAAGCATGGGTACGCTTGTCGTCCTCGGTATCTATTTTGATGAATATATCGCTAACAAGGAACAGACTGATCGCCGAAAGAAGGAGAGTGGCGGATGGTTCTAAAAGCCAAAAGATGACGGACTCGATAAGCGACGAACCATCGATGTAGAATATTTGTACAATATGGGAAATATGACAGTTATTGTATAGCACATTTCGACAGCGCTGTCTTAGAATTCGGGTTATACTGTGACCGCGGTATCAACGGGACCTGGCTGGTGTTTGTCCATGGCCAATGCTAGGCAAGCAGCATATATTTGTTTGCTTTCCTGGCTCGGGAAAAGGTTCAAAGATTGGGAGAAGTGGTAGGAGACTCAATCGCTAGGATGAGGACGAAGTGATGGAGTCATGAGGGCAAGATTGCTTTGTCTTCACCCACCACTGGACATGTCATTTAGATAAAATTGTGCATCACTATATTGATTTCTTTTGAAAGTATCATATGATAAATAAATGTAAGATAAGAGATATATAACTTAGGTCAACCTCGTTGAAACTACCAGAGATTGGATCAGAAACATGTCCAACTGGAATATCATAACTGTGGCTCTGACCAGCCACATTTCTTCAGCCACACGCATCCCTTAGTACCCCACGCTCCGTCTCAGCTCACCAGTGCCCCTCCAAAGCCAACATCTCATCGTTGGTCACAGTCGATTTTATGCCACACATTTAGGACAACGCTCTCTAACGTCTGGCACCGATGAATCGCCAGCGTCCAAGTCTGAAGAATGGAGTTGACCTCCAACTACAGTCTGCCTTTAATGATGGCAACTGGGCTGTTGTTGCTCGCTTAGCGGACAAGCGAGCAAAGACATTCAATGACCAATATTATGAAGTGAGTTTCGATGGTCATTGTGGGTGATCAAACTGACATGTTACAAAGATGGTCAAGATTTGTGCAGAGAGTCAACTTGATGATCCGGCTTCCAAGTTTGCGGCTGTGGCGACCATTGAAAAGTTTGCAAAGGAGGGGACAGTTATCAAGGATGTTGATGCTATCGATCTTCTTGAGTGGGCTTCTGAGGGTTTGAGGGAAGAGGATGACTTTCCCGAGACCATAGGTCCTTTGCGATCGCGACTTGTCAAGGCTTCACCCAAGGACAAGATTAGCGGGACTAGATGTCTACAGTCTTGTTTATTGCATTGGGATCTCAATAGTGCCCAACAGGTAAATTCCCAGGTTCGTGTTTGTTGCCAGAACTAATATTTCTCAGATTGCTGCTATTCTCGATCGATCATTTCCCCAGGAGAGATCATTCATGTTTTGGAATATTGTCATTACTCATATTCTTGCGGTATGACTTTTGATAAACTTGTTAAGACCTTACTAATATAAGTAGACAAGCCCTCAGTCCGCCCAAGAAAAGAAAAAGCTGTATGGAATGCTGGCATTGAAGCAGATTCAGCGAGCCGCGCAACTAGCAGAACAGGTATTTGCTCGTTTTAATCTCGTATGATACCAGACTAACTAGGTATAGGGAGACGATGCCAAGCAGTCACGAAGTATCCAATCCGAGGAGGAAATCATACTACTTTATGATATTGTCGAGAAGCACGGTTCCAAAGAAGATTACGAGAAACTCATCACCAGTCCTATCTTTGGTCCCCTCTCACAGTTTCGAAAGGATCGAAAGGAGCTATTCCTTAGAGTTGTCGCAAAACACCAAAGTGATGGGAACTTCGAAGCCGCTTTTGAGTTGTGCAAGGATTGTCTATCAACTGAGGATGAGAACGGCAACCCTAATTTCCTGGCATCAGACTGGAAGGTCTGGAGACAATTCATTGATGCTGCTGCAGAGCTCAAGACAGTAAAGCCAGAGTGAGACTCCTGTATCCATGCATATCCTGAATTGACTAACATTCAACAGCGTCGAGAAGACCGTCCAGGACCTTCTCCTGAAATTCATCAAATCGCCAAACATCAAGCCAATCTACAAGCGTGTCATTCTATTAGCCCGCGTATCCGCTACCTTTGGCCTCACAACAACGGAAGGGGATGATCTGGTTAACGGCCAGCCTTCATCCCTCCGATTAAAAGAGCTGACAAACTATATCAAAGACCAGGCGACAAGTGCCGCATGTTTCGATGATGTCAAGAGTTTCCTCGAGAAGCTCGACCCATCCGGCATACAGTATCTTGCTTACGACTATGTTCCCAAGACGGCAGAGGACACGGAGGACAAGCTCAAGGCTGCTCGTGTACGCACACTCGCTCTGAAACTGCAGTATTATGCTGCTACCTGTCCGTCCTTGTACATCACAATTCCTGGCGATGAGAGAAAGAGGAGATGTGTCGTCTCAGGAGATGAACTCGGTCCAGATACACCAAGTTCTTGTTTCGGGGCTATCGCAAAGTCAGGCCTGGAGCTCTACAAATCTCTTGCAGATGAAGCTACCGAACATACCTCAGTTGAAGCAGAGATCAAGCCTGATTTGGCCATTGTTATTGCTCTGTGTCACATCCAAACAGCATTCCCTCCATCAACCAAGTCGACCAACATACCAACATCCATCGCACCTCTTTTGCGAGCCTTGCTATTGCTCGAGCATCAATTGTCATTGACACCCAAGCATGGTGTCATCTCCCTTCTCCTTGTCCAACTTCACCTGTTTGTTGGTTCCGCATCTCGGGCTCACAAGATTTGGGAAACGCTAGGCGTGAAGCGTACCATCATGGATTCGCTAGCTCCTATTCTTTACGACCGCCTCTCCACTATTGCTCCGGCACTCATCTCGCCAAATGACAATTCGGGTTGGGAGCTGATGGAGCTTCTTCATGCTCACTACAGCGTGTCCCTCAAGCTCAGGATGCCGAGAAGGCTAATTGATGCTTTCGAGGCGGAGAGCTACAGTAGCATTATTGACATTCCACAGTACATCGAGGATCTGAGAAGGAGTTGTACGAGATCGATGAGTTTAGTCGAAGAAGCAAGAACAGAAAGAATGTTGGGTATTCACTTCGCCGAGGTGCTTGTAGACTCGCGATACAGTATGTTGCCTCTCGCTGAGAATATGGCCAGTGCTAACCGAAACAGCTGAGGTTACCGATGATACGAAATTGAAGGAAGTCATTGACTATGGCTCTTTTCCTCGCTGGGAGTCGACTTCATGTCCACCCGTGTACACGCGCCTGCGGATCGGATCTGCCATAAACGTGAGGGATCCCACATTCACGTCGATGTTGACTAACACAATTTAGGATCGTCGAGCTCACCTCTCTCTCCTTGCCGAGGGCTTCCACGAGGTCCTCACCTACAAGCCTCCGCCCATCTATAAAGCTTCTGCGGCTGCGGCTACTCCTGAGCAGATATTCGTCTTGGAGACTCTTACCCGACTGAGCAACTCCTTCACCAAGTTTCTCAATGGCCCCTCTTCCGACGTTACTTCTCAAGAAAGCGTGTATTTTGAAGCCATCAGCCTTCTCACCACTCTGATTCCGTTTACCACTAGCATCAGCCGGTCTGCTCCTGTTCCTGAAATCTTTGGTCAAATCATCGATGCTCTCAAAGTGGCTCTTGACACTCTTGTCACGGACATTACCATCAAGTCAGACACGGCTGACCAAGTCACTGCTCTCAGTTCGATGCATTCGTTCGCTATCCTTCGCGACACTGCCGCTGCTGTGAAGTCGGCCACGCAATGGATCATTAGCTTCAACGACCGCGAAAAGGAACGCGATCGTTCAGGGAAGAGCAGTCTCCCCGAGGAAGTTGTAGCACAGATCAAGAAGCTGAGTAGCACTGCTGAGTCAGTGCTCAAGCAGGGAAAGGAAGGTATTGCAAAGTTGAAGGAGCATGTTATCGGAAGGGATTTCGAGCCCCAGACAAGGACATGGATCTTTGAGGAGGGAGATGAAATCCTAGAGGTTGTTGGCCGAAGTGGGTTGAAGACGTTAGTGGGAAGTTGGGAGGCCAACATCAAGGGGTGGACACAAGTTAAGTGGACATAAGATGAAAGATTATATAGATGGAGGGTGTACGGTAAAACAAGGAATAGATAAAAGGAGTATCGTTAGGCTTCAGCGTATTTTTTCTTCTTTTTGGATGTGTGTGTACATACCGTGTCAATTGTTATACGTAAGGCCAAAAGCTGGCGTCAGAGTTGGGGATGAGAGTGTTTGGCTGATTATATCTGACGACACAAGGAATAATTATCACGATTATTTAATACGCAGAAGATCAAAAAGGAAAATATCAAGCATCACGGGTGATACTAGGAAACCTCAAAAAGAATGCGTCCATCGGGAATCGAACCCGACTCTAACGCTTGGAAGGCGTTAATGCTAACCACTACACCATAGACGCTTGAAAGAAGAGCTTCTACATCAGAATAAGTAGACAACTGTCTTGAATCGACGCTTTCCACTGTCAGCCACGTCCGTCTTTTTCGTGTTTCATATAAAAGCAAAAACCATGTACATCATGCATGCGACTGGAAACTTGCTGAAGATGTAGAAAAAAGAAAAATATCCTGCAGCTATTTTCTAGCGTAATAATTATCTCTCTCTCTCCTTTTTTTGCCCCCTCTTACTTCTCTAGTAAAGAAATGGAAGAATCATGTGTTGAGTCTACCGCCTGGAGCATTTGACGCCGCGTCAGCACTTTAACAACCGTAACTACCGGAAGGAATAGAAAAACCAGGGGGGGAACTAGTTCGAAATGTCCCGAGATTGTGTGTGTATCGGCTATAAGCACCTCTTTTACCCCTTGCGCTAGAGAGAAAAAAAAGTTATTGTATAGGTGTGTTCTAGTGAAACCCATCATGAGATGTGTTTTATGAATAAGGTATTTGGTCTTGTGTCTGAGTTTCTAGTTTAATCTAGATTTATTTTATTTAGGTTATCTTTTTTTTTTCTTTCAACAAAACCAGGACGAAAGAAACCACCCCCCCTGAAGAAATGAATGATTCAAGGACAGGGGGTTCTACTCGTCATTGGGCTTGGCATGTAAACCATGAAATCCTTCCCGTTCTATTCTATCAAGCCTCTGTTATCGTGGCTTTGAGACACGCCCTTTTTTCGTGGAAATGTGTTGGGTAATAAATATCACGAAATCCCTGACATCCCTAGACACACACATATATACAACACAAGGTTGCGTTAAAAGAAATTAAACAGGGAAGCGAATAGCAGAGATAAAGAAGAAATCAAGCTATGTAAAATCAACTAGGTACCTACTGTACCTACCTACTTATTTTGAGCCTATACTATATAAATACTTTATAATATATATTTTAATAAAGGCTTTTATTATTTTAAGCTTATATTATATATTTACTTTATAAAATATATTTACCTACCTTTATATCCTTTCTATCTTATCCCTTCTGGCTTATAGGGAGTTGTCCCCCTACTAAATGCTCCAGTTATCAGCATCTTATCTGTGATGCCGCTTCTAATCTAAATCTTGGCTCACTGACTCGTCTCTCTCTTCTTCCCCTTCAACCAACTTTTCTCCTTTCTCCATTACTTTCTAATCAAGTGGGCTTCTTCTTTTTTTTAGCCCCCTTCTCCTTCTTTTGTGTCCAAGTTTTCTTTGCACATCCTGGAAAACCCCGTTCGTCATAGCGTCTGGATTTGCTTGTTCCCGATTTCCCCCATCATATTTGCATCACTCGTTTTGCATTTCACGTCTGCCCCCCTTGGATCCGATCGGCGACCTTATCATACACCTAATCGAATAGACAAACTCGACACGAAAGACGCTGGAATCTTTAATGCTTTTGAAAAGTTACGTCCCCTGCCAATAATCTACGACCCTTTGGCCATTATCGACCATCGTCGAATTGTTCCATTCCCCTGTCCACATGAACCGCTCGACAAAGTACCATACCCCCCCTGGATCGATTCATATCGATTATCCTAATGCAGATATGGCGATGCGATATAGACACCGCCAAGGCCGAAGGAAATTCGTCGCCTTGACTTTCGTTTTCATCACAATTCTTTTTTGGTCTTTTGGAGGCGGTTCAATCCTCTTTGGTGAGCTACAACCTGATCGACCGGACCTCCGAAGCGCACCAGCATGCAATCCCACATTAGATCATCTAAGGCGTCCCGAGTACGGTCTTACAAGAGATGTTGTGTACCAGAAGCGCTGCATCCGCCCTGTCGTCGACGAGTCACTCGACAGGAGCACGGTATCGACGTTTCCGGGCCCTTTATTGACAAAGGGACAAGTGGTTAGCCTTGATCGAGCTTGTGAGGGATGGGAGGAACCAAAGTGCGAACCTGTTGAGATCAAAGTACCGCCTGCGTACCCGGCCCAGGATTATTCCAGCATATTGTTCGGCGTGGCCACGAGTCTCGATAGATTGAAAGAGTCAACCTTGCAGCTTGAGAGTTGGCTCTCAAACTCAGGCGCTCGACTTTTGGCCGTCATTACCGATCCCGCCAGTGAGAAGAGCTTTGCTCCGGTAGTCGAGGATTTCCACCAGCGTGGCGTCGACCTCACCATTATTAAACCTTGGAATACCACTGTCGACCCAAACGAGCAGCATTTTACCATCTTGCGCGATCTACTGGCCCATGCGACGCCCGAGACAGAATGGGTTTCCATCATTGACGACGACACCTTTTTCCCGTCTCTGTACCAGGTCGGACAGGTTCTGGCCAGTCACAACCATACATCTCCAGTCTATCTAGGTGGTCTTTCGGAGAATTTGGCAGCTGTCAAGTTCCACGGCTACATGGCCTTTGGAGGTGCTGGTATTTTTCTGAGTGTCCCGCTTGTCCGGGAGCTAGATGCTCATCTCGAGGAGTGCTTAGCAAAAGACCACGTTCCGCAGGGAGACGGGTTGTTGAAGAGCTGCATCTACGACAAGACTGGCACAAAAGTCACTGTTGTTCGAGGTCTTCACCAGTTAGACATGGGCGGGGATATGAGCGGCTTCTACGAATCAGGTCAACTACCCATCAGTCTGCATCACTGGAAATCATGGCATCAGGCGCCTGTCGACAAGATGGTCAAGGTTTCCGAACTCTGCGGCGAGTGTTTCCTCCAACGATTCACATTCGGTTCCGACACAGTCCTCACCAATGGATACAGCATCGTCCAGTATCCTCTCGGGATCGAAAGTGTCGACCTCGATAAGATGGAGGGGACATGGGACGGCGCCGAAGGGTTCGAGCAGAGCATGGGGCCCATGAGGACGAAGCTGGGTCGTCACCAGAAGAAGAGTTATAGACTGATAGATTCGGAAAGGGTGGGCAAGAAGTTTCGCCAGATCTACGTCCACAGGCTGGAGGAGGATCTGCCGAGACGGGACGGAGATGCGCTCGGGTTGGATATAACAAAGATGAGAGATGAGGTGATAGAGTTGTGGTGGGAGTGGTAATCCTAATGTGTGCTGTGATAGAAACTGACGGCCTAGTCATGACAGTAACGATCTCTCTTTAATTTGCATCAATCTTAGACATGTCTCTGAATGTCTTGTCCATTGTCTTGGTTTTGTGAAGCGGTACAACGGGGATAGCATGTCTTGCTTTTTGTAGATTAATCACATTCCATCATTGAGGCTCTCTCTCCCTTGTCTCGACTAATCTTTCCATTCTCGATGCCTCATTTTATTTAGAGGTCTCGAGTGGTCATGCAGAGACAGGTGTATATCTGTATCGTACACATCAACGGACATGATGCTCCTATATGTGATTGATGACGAGACAGGTCTGTTCATATACTTGAAGACCTCTGGAAAGTAGTTATGTGGGCATGAATACGGTAGATGCTATCTTCATGCCCTTCATCAATCGAACTTGGTTAGAATGCTTTGCTATATCAACGAAATCATGATCTCAGATATCCAATGACTTCCTCTCCCCACCGTATCGCACTCTTATACGTCCACATCCCCGGCGCATTTCCCTTGCTCAACCCCTCAATCGCATCGGCAAATGCCGGTCCCAGACCTTCCTCCTTGATCTGTCCGACGGGATAGACGTATGTCTTGAAGGAGAAGAGGATGGCGCGAGTACGTGGCAGACGAGTAAGGGTCTGAAGTTCGATACGGAGATATGTCTGCACAAGTTAGCATATGTTGATGTTGGTGAGGGTTATGTAAGTGATGGAGCACTGACCTTTTGGATATCGATCTTTTCATCGCTCTGCCAATCGTCTCCCTCGTTGATGTGGTTGCCCTTGCAGTTGAACAATTCAGTATGTGTTTGAACGGACCACTATCACTCACGTCAGCGTCATGTGCCCGATCCCCGATTGACAACTACAAACACTCACGTTTGTCCTTTTAACCGCTTTTCCAACCTCTAGCTTCCCAAAGAACCTCTCCATACTCGCCCCGATCTTGTCATAGCCAGGAACAGGTCCATGAATCTCGGCCAGTGTTCGCCCCAACTTCTCTGCTGGGTTGAAACCTGAGGGGAAGCAGCACATGTAAGCAATGCTCTTGTGACCCTGTGGTGTGCTGTGTAAAAGGAACAGATCCTCCTCCACGGTCTCCCCAAGAATAGCGAGAGCCGCTTTACCGCATGGCGGGGGCGTTGTGTCGAATGTCTTCCCGGTGGCGCCGTTCGAGACGGATTTCTTGGATGGTGAGAGGGTGAAGATGGTGGGGAAGCGGGTTGGGAGGTAGTCGGAGAGGAGATATGTGTATAGTTCTTGGACGGCTGGGATGCCCTCGGGGATACATCCGTGAACAGTCTCGCTTTGATGAGTGATGAGATCTCGACGAAGAGATACACGGTTGAGATAGTCTTCGTCAATGGTGATGAGCTCGGACGGTGTATCAGCCTTGATGGCTACATCACGTCAGTCAGTTAGTTGGTCGACAAACAAGGAGGGTAGGGTATACCCATGGTGATATGATATGTTGGTTTAAACGGTCTCAACTGTCTTCTCTTTGCCGTCTTCCAGTCGAAATTCTCGAGGGGTTCAATGACGATGGGCTTTTCCAATACTTCCAAAGGTCGTGACTGTTTCTTGTGGGGACGCATCCATCGTTTGGCCTGGCTTTTGGGTTAGAATCTGAGCTGTGAGTCAAGTATGGATGAAATGAATGAGGGACAGACGATGTTGATGATAAAATAGACAGAGATCAAGGCTGCTGCTCCGAGAACAACTGCAGTGTGAGTCGAAAGATGAAAGCTGTGGATGAAATCCATCGCAGTGAGTGAGTGGTTGGCTTCGAGAAGTATGGAAATTCCTCAACCTGATATCCCAGAGGTCAATCAATCGACCCTTTATATAAGTTGCACATACACACACAACCCAATCTCCAACTGTTAGACGCAAGATCCCAGGATCGTCCCCCCCTCCACTCCGATGTCGCGCCACATGACTTGACCTGATAAAGGGCGTTTTCTTTCCCCAACTTTTCCTCTCCACACCCACGTTATTGTCTATCATGGAACTAGTTGATTCCGGCACGAGATGCGTGACTTGATATGATGCGGGAGAGATAAGAATGGTGGTGATAGGAGAATACCAGATTGGGAAGGAAAAAAGAGATGTCGATTGAATATATGATTTGCATCTACTGGGTTTCTGTATCATGACTGCGTTGTCTTATCTTTATCTCTCTGTGTAGCTGATAGAGTCAGTCGAATGCATTACGGCAACCATTCTCGCAGCAAATATAGAATAGAACAGCTAAGTCTATTACTTAAGAGGCTATTACTCTGACTCTGACTCTGACTCTGACTCTGAATCTGTCTCTGACTTGTCTCCATCATCTTTACGGCGATATCTAATCCCCAGTTCATCACCCAACCATCTCATATTCTCTCACAACCGTGTGATAGCTTCATCTTCATGTCAGAAATAGTTTTACTACCCCGCGTTTCCCTTTCCTGATCAAGATGTTCTAGCGCAACAAGACTACCGAATGATTGCATCGGTCCCTCGGCCGTGTTCTCACTCGAGCTTCCGGATATGGAAAAGTTGTTGTCCCTACTCCCATGAATCTGCGGGGAATATCATGCTTCCTTTTTGTGTATCATATTGGATGGGAAGTTCTCTATCCAACTTCCCAAAACAGTGGCATGTCATGTCATGATTGTAATCATGATACCGTGACACGCATTCCAATTGGCATGACGCGCAGACTGCCATATCACGCAAGATGCAACAAGATATTCCGTATTTATTATAAAGAATGCTGAATTATTATTACATTGTATGCTAAAAACTAACTAACTTATTTGGATATCAAAAAATATCAAGGCCGTTACTATATCCCCTTTGCCAAAAATGACATGTACTTTGTAGAGCACACTTCTCCCTTTTGAGTAGTATACTGGTATATATACTCCCGATGTTCATAAAAATTTCCATATCTACATTCGTGTAGATGTACCGTAAAGCAATATGCAAGAATGCCATATTCATCCTGTGACTCATCATGTAGATTAGAGTCGAATACACAAAAGGTTCAAGCATATACACAAGCCAAGCGCACAAAGACCAGTGTCCGATGCACAGTCTGACGTTCTCGTACAGCCAGAGCCAGGGGTTGCGCCCGCAGCTCGGCTGCTGGTTGTTGAAGAAGCCCGAGTCGTCGTCGATGAGGTAGTAGTACGGGTCGTAGTCGTGATCGCGGCGGCGGCTGAAGTCGTAGTTGTGGTCACCGCGGCGGCCGCAGATGTAGTAGAGGTTGTTGATGTAGTTGTCGCAAACGACGACGTGGTTTGGCCTACGCAGACCGCATCCACGCAGAGACACAGGTTCAGTGCGCACAGTCCAACATTGGCGACACAGCCCGCATTGTTGGTGCAGGATGATCCTGGGACTGCAGTTGTGGTCGTGGCGGGGGCTACGCTGGTCGACGTGCGTGACGAACTCAAAGTTGCACTCGACGTGGTTATAGTTGTAGTTGATGTTACCACAGGTGGTCTCACACACAGGGCGTTGAGACAGACGAAGATGCCACCCAGGGCTGACAGATCGACGTTCAACGTGCAATCAAGGTTGTTGCCACAGGATGCCGTGGGAGTTCCAGTTGCGCTCGCGGATGTGCTCGTAGTCGTGGTTGTGGCTGCAACTGCAGTGTTGGCAGTGGTCGACGACGTTGTTGTTGTCGTTGGTGGTCTCACACACAGAGAGTTGAGGCAGACGAATACACCACCAAGGGCTGACAGATCAAGATTCAGCGTGCAGTCCAGGTTATTGTTGCAGGATGGCGTAGGGGTGACAGTCGCTGCACCACTCGCAGTGTTCGCTGTTGACGACGTTGTGGTGGTAACAGCGGCTGGTCGAACACAGACGGCATTGAGACAGACGAACACACCACCGAGAGCTGATAAGTCAAGGTTGAGCGCGCAGTCCTGGTTATTGTTGCAAGATGCCGAGGGGGTTGTAGTCGCGGTACCGGCTGCGGTGCCTGTCGCAGTGTTTGCAGTGGTTGTGGTTATCGTGACTGCTGAGGGTCTCACGCAGACAGCGTTGAGGCAGACAAACACACCACCAAGCGCCGAAAGGTCGAGGTTCAGCGTGCAATCCAGATTGTTGTTGCAGGATGGCGATGGCGTCGCAACAGCAGAGCCAGTTGCAGTACTCAAAGTGGTAGCGCTTGTTGTGCTAACTGTTGGTGGCCTGACGCAAAGGGCATTGAGGCAGACGAATACGCCACCAAGAGCGGAAAGATCAGTGTTGAGCAGACAGTCCGTGTTGGTGCTGCAGGATGGTGTAGGTGTCGAAACACCTCCCTGAGCGGTATTGGTCGTTGTTGTTGATGCGCCGCCAAGTGGTCTCACGCACACCGCGTTGAGGCAGATAAACAAACCGCCCAGAGCAATGAGATCTGTGTTCACAGCACAATCTTGGTTGTTGCTGCAAGATGCCGTAGGTGTTGATGTTGATGTTGCCGTTGAAGCCGTAGCAACCGATGTCGTCAACGACGTGAGAGAGGGCCTGACACATAGGGCATTGAGACAAACGAACAGTCCACCAAGAGCAGACAGGTCGGCGTTCAAAGCGCAGTCCTGGTTGGTACTGCAAGATGCTGTAGGAATGGTACTACCAGCTGGGGCAACGGTACCGCTGGTGCTTGTTGACGATGCGCCAGATGGCCGCACGCATAGGGAGTTGACACAGACGAAGGCGCCACCAAGAGCCGAAAGATCGAGGTTGAGAGCGCAATCCAGGTTGGTGTTGCAGGATGTCGATGGGGTTGCAGAACCAGCAGAGGCCGTCGTAGATGTACCAGAAGGTCTCACACATAAGGAGTTAAGACAGACGAACACACCTCCCAAAGCAGAGAGGTCTGTGTTGAGGAGACAGTCCGTGTTGGTAGTGCAGGATGCCGAGGGCGTTGCAGTACCAGCTGAGGCAGTTGAAGAAACGGCAGCTGGTCTCACGCACAGGGCATTGAGACAGACAAAGACACCACCGAGAGCAGATAAGTCTGTGTTGAGAGTGCAGTCCTGGTTGGTAGTGCAAGATGCCGAAGGGATTGCTGTGTTGGTTGCGCCTGCTGTCGTGGCTGTAGTGGACACGGCAGAAGGTCTCACGCAGAGCGCATTGAGACATACGAACAAACCTCCAAGAGCGGATAGGTCGAGGTTCAGTGTACAATCCAGGTTGTTGCTGCATGTCGCGACGGTCGCAGTCGGGGCTGCGGTATTGGTGCCCGTCGCGGACGAAGATGGCCTTGAGCATAAAGCATTGAGACACACGAAGAGACCTCCAAGAGCGGAAAGATCCGTGTTGACGAGGCAGTCTTGACTGGTACTGCAGGACACTGCAGGGATTGATGTACCAACAGGGGCCAAACCGGTGCCTGTTGTTGCAGTGGTGCTGGCTGGTCGAATACAGAGCGCATTCAGACAAACAAAGACACCTCCCAGAGCGGACAGATCTGTATTGACAAGACAGTCCTGGTTTGTGCTGCAAGATACAGAGGGAACTGCACTACCAGTAGGAAGCGCAGTACCCGTAGTTGCGGTTGTCGTCGTGGTAGCTGAACCTCTTGAGCAGACAGAGTTGAGACATAGGAAGAGCCCTCCAAGAGCAGATAGATCGGCGTTTAGAAGACAGTCCAGGTTGCTGTTGCAGGGAACTGAAGGCACTGCTGTTCCAACTGGACCCAAACCAGTGCCTGTAGTAACTATAGCCGGCGGCCTGACACAAAGAGCGTTGAGACAGACGAAAAGACCACCAAGAGCGGATAGATCTGTGTTGACAAGACAGTCCGAGTTAGCTCCACAGGAGACCGAGGGAAGAGAGGTGTCGACAGGGTTAACACCAGTGCCAGTGGTCGTTCCGGCAAATGGTCTAATGCACAGGGCGTTCAAGCAGATGAATAAGCCTCCAAGAGCCGAAAGGTCTGTATTGGCGAGACAGTCTTGGTTGGTAGCGCATGACACCGAGGGGAGCGAAGTGGCTGATGGATCTATACCAGTGCCGGTTGTAGTTGAGCCAAGAGGTCGAATACAAACAGCATTCAGACACACGAACAATCCGCCGAGAGCAGAAAGATCCGTATTAACAAGACAATCCTGGTTGGAAGCACAAGATACTGAGGGGACCGCGGTGCCTGATGGGTCTACACCAGTGCCTGTGGTCGTTGCGCCAAGGGGTCTTATACAAACAGCGTTCAGGCAGACAAATAGACCACCTAGTGCAGAGAGGTCTGTGTTGACAAGACAGTCTTGGTTGTTGGCACACGATACGGATGGAATTGACGTGTCAATAGGACCTGTGCCTGTGCCAGTTGTGGTGGCAGTTGGTGGTCTGATACAGAGAGCGTTCAGGCAAACGAATAAGCCGCCTAGGAGAGACAGATTTGTATCGGCGAGACAATCCTGGTTTGTAGTGCAAGAAACTGCCGGAAGTGACGTGCCAGAAGGATCGGTACCGGTACCCGTGGTAGTTGCACCAAGAGGCCTGACGCAAACAGCATTGAGGCAGACGAAAAGACCTCCGAGAGCAGAAAGATCCGTATTGACGAGACAGTCTTGGTTGGTGCCGCAAGAGACTGATGGGATTGACGTGCCAGCTGGGTTGATACCGGTACCCGTTGTGGTAGCACCAAGGGGTCTGACACAGACGGCATTAAGGCAGACAAAGAGGCCACCCAAAGCAGACAGGTCCGTATTGACAAGGCAGTCCTGGTTGGTTCCGCAAGACACCGACGGGATTGATGTATCAGTCGGGTTGGCGCCAGTACCAGTTGTAGTTGCACCAATAGGTCGGACACAAACGGCGTTGAGGCAAACAAATAGACCACCAAGCACCGACAAATCGGTGTTGACCAAGCAGTCTTGGTTAGTTCCACATGAAACTGACGGAATTGATGTTCCGGCAGGGTCAATGCCAGTGCCAGTCGTGGTTGTACCAAGGGGTCTGACACAAACAGCATTAAGGCAGACGAAAAGACCTCCGAGAGCTGACAAATCCGTATTGACAAGGCAGTCTTGGTTGGTTCCACAAGAGACTGTCGGGAGGGTTGTCTGAGCTGGGTCAGCCGTGCCTGTTGTTGTCGTTGCTGCGAAAGGCGACCTGATGCAAAGAGCATTCAAACAAACAAAGAGGCCACCTAACGCTGACAGGTCGGTGTTGACAAGGCAGTCTTGATTAGTAGTGCAGGATACTGAAGGGAGTGAGGTCTCAGCGGGGTCAGCGCCAGTTCCTGTCGTTGTTGCAGAAAGCGGTCGAATGCAGAGCGCATTAAGACAAACAAACAGGCCACCAAGGGCGGACAGATCAGTGTTGATAAGACAGTCCTGGTTGGTTGTGCAGGATACAGATGGGATAGAAGTCGCAGCTGGGTCAGCAGTGCCTGTTGTTGTTGTTGCCGCGAAAGGTGGTCTGATACAAAGAGCATTCAAGCAGATGAACAAACCTCCCAACGCTGATAGATTCGTGTCGACAAGGCAGTCCTGGTTGGTCGTGCAGGACACAGACGGGAGCGAAGTCTCAGCTGCGCCAGCAGTTCCGGTTGTCGTTACAAATGGCGGTCGAATGCAAAGAGCATTTAGGCAAACAAATAGACCGCCCAAAGCTGATAAATCTGTATTGGCGAGACAGTCTTGATTCGTCGTGCAGGATACTGAAGGAATCGAAGTCTCAGCTGCGCCAGCAGTACCGGTCGTCGTTGCGACGGCTGGCCTAACGCAAAGAGCATTCAGACAGACGAAGAGACCACCCAAGGCCGATAGATCGGTATTGATGAGACAGTCCTGGCTGTTGGTACATGATACTGCGGGGACCGAGGTTTGAGCTGAGTCAGCAGTTCCTGTTGTTGTTGTTGTTCCCGTTGCAAAGGGTGGTCTGATGCAAAGAGCGTTTAGACAGACGAAGACACCGCCCAAGGCTGATAGATCTGTATTGACAATACAGTCTTGATTTCTTGTACAAGGAACTGATGGAAGTGATGTCTCAGCTGGATCAGCAGTGCCGGTTGTCGTTGCGAAAGGTGGTCTAATGCAAAGAGCATTCAAACAGACGAAGAGGCCACCAATAGCAGATAGATCTGTATTAACAATGCAGTCTTGATTAGTTGTGCAAGATACAGATGGCAGTGAAGTCTCGGCCGGGTTAGCTGTGCCTGTTGTAGCTGTGGTAGGTGGCCGTATGCATAGAGCGTTCAAGCATACGAACAAACCTCCCAAGGCTGAAAGATCCGTGTTAAGGAGACAATCCTGGTTGTTGGCGCAAGAAACAGAAGGAACTGAAGTTCCAACTGGACCTATACCAGTACCTGTCGTGGTTGCTGCAACGGGTGGCCTAATGCAGAGGGCGTTCAAGCAGACGAAGAGACCACCCAAGGCTGATAGATCTGTATTGACTAAGCAGTCCTGGTTGGTTGTGCAAGAAACCGATGGAAGTGTCGTCTCTGCTGGGTCGGCAGTGCCTGTAGTTGTTGCGATGGGTCTGATACAAAGAGCGTTGAGACACACAAACAGACCTCCTAGGGCAGACAAATCCGTATTGACCAGACAGTCTTGGTTGGTGGTGCAAGAGACGGATGGAATCGATGTCTCAGCTGGACCTGCACCCGTTGTAGCTGCTGGTCTGACACATAGAGCGTTGAGACACACGAACAGGCCACCCAGGGCTGATAGATCTGTGTTGACAAGACAATCCTGGTTCGTGCTGCAAGACACAGAAGGGAGTGTCGTCTCGGCTGGATCAGCAGTGCCGGTTGTAGTCGTAACAGGTCGAACACAAAGAGCGTTCAAGCATACAAACAAGCCGCCAAGAGCGGAGAGATCCGTATTGATAAGGCAGTCTTGGTTGGTGGTACACGATACAGATGGGACAGATGTGCCGACAGGACCTACATCAGTACCCGTCGTGGTCACAGGTCTCACGCAGAGAGCGTTGAGACATACAAAGAGACCACCAAGAGCAGACAAATCGGTGTTGACAACACAGTCTTGATTCGTGATGCAGGAGACTGACGGGATCGATGTCTCAGTAGGTACTGAGCCTGTGCCAGTGGTAGCCGCAGGTCTAACACAAACAGCGTTGAGACAGACAAACAGGCCGCCAAGAGCAGACAAGTCTGTGTTTATCAAACAGTCCTGATTTGTGGTGCATGATACTGATGGAACAGATGTCTCTGTTGGGTTGGCACCGGTACCTGTTGTAATCGCAGGTCTGACGCAAAGAGCGTTTAGACACACGAACAGACCACCGATGGCGGAAAGATCCGTATTAACAAGACAGTCCTGGTTTGTGACACAGGAAACCGACGGGATTGATGTATCGGTAGGCTCTACACCGGTACCTGTCGTGACTGCGGGCCTCACACATAGAGCGTTCAGGCATACAAAAAGACCACCAAGCGCAGAGAGATCGGTGTTCACGACGCAATCCTGATTGGTAGTGCAAGATACTGAAGGGATAGTTGTGTCAGTTGGGTTTACACCAGTGCCTGTTGTAGTCGCAGGTCTGACACAAACGGCGTTGAGACAAACGAATAGACCGCCAATGGCAGAAAGATCCGTGTTGACGAGGCAATCTTGATTGGTACTGCATGACACTGACGGGATTGATGTATCGGTTGGGTCCACGCCAGTGCCGGTTGTGGTCGCGGGTCTGATACAGACGGCGTTCAAACAAACGAAGAGACCTCCGAGGGCAGAGAGATCCGTATTGATAAGGCAGTCTTGGTTTGTTGTGCAAGATACTGAGGGCAGGGCGGTGTCGGACGGGTCTACACCAGTGCCGGTTGCTGTCGTAGAAGCAGTAGCAGCAGGTCTGACGCATAGAGCGTTGAGGCACACGAACAAGCCTCCAAGGGCAGAAAGATCAGTGTTGATAAGGCAATCTTGGTTCGTTGTGCATGCCACTGAAGGGAGCGTGGTACCAGCTGGGGCTGTGCCATCATCCGTTGTTGTGGTCGAGGTAACAGTCACAGTAGCAGTGATATCTGATGGTCTTGCACAGACAGCATTCAGACATATAAATTGGCCACCAATAGCAGATAGATCGACGTTGAGGAGACAGTCCTGATTGGTGGTGCACGATACAGATGGAAGTGCAGAGGATGAAGGAACCGTAGTGCCTGTGGTAGTCTGACTGCTGCTAGTCGTAGTTGCTGTGACCGTAATTACTGCGGTGGTGCTGGACTGCAGCGAACAAACTGCGTTCACGCATAGGAACAAACCTCCCAAAGCAGAAAGATCCAAGTTGAGCAGACACTGTAGATCATTGCTGCAGCCTACAGTCGGCACCTCAGTGGCAGCAGGACCTTGTCCAGTGCCTGTGGTAGCAGTCGCTGTTACAACTGCAGTTGTACTTGTCTGTGGTGCGCAAATAGCGTTGACACATAGGAAAAGACCTCCCAGAGCAGAGAGATCCAGGTTGAGCAGACATTGCAGGTCATTACTGCAGCCAACAGTCGGCGTCGTAGTGGCAGCAGGGCTCTGGCCGGTGCCTGTGGTGGATGTTGTTGTCGCAGCTGTGGTGGTGCTTGTCTGCAGTGAGCAGAGAGCGTTCACGCAGAGGAAAAGACCTCCCAGCGCAGACAAGTCAAGGTTGAGGAGACACTGTAAGTCATTGCTGCAGCCGACAGTTGGCACTGCAGTAGATGAGCTTACTGAGGAAACGGCAGAGCCCTGGCCACCACCTGTAGTCGTGGTTGCATCTGGCTGTCTTGTACAAATGCCGTTCGAGCACAAGAATAGGCCTTCAAGGGCAGATAGGTCAAGGTTGAGGAGACAATCTTGGTCGATAGTGCAAGGAACGGTGGGGATTGCTGTGTCAGTTGGTCCGGCGGTGTTGGTTGTGATATCTGTGACGTCCACAGTCGTCAACGATGGATCAGGTTGTCGAACACAGACACTGTCAACACATATGAACAGTCCACCAATAGCATTGAGTTCACTGCTGAGAAGACAATCCGCATCCGTAACACAAGGAACGGTAGGAAACTCCGTACCGGCCGGGTCGAATCCAGTGCCTGTTGTGGTCTCATCCTCAGTTGCCGTTCCATCAGTGGTAGTTGCTGTAGTAAGATCTCCGGTGACTGTTCCGCCTGTGGTTTCTGTGGCTGGATCTTCAGTTGCAGTTCCATCCCCGGTTGTTGTTCCATCTACAGTAGCTGTACCGTCTGTAGTTGCAGTTCCACCCGTGGTTTCCGTGGCCAGGTCTCCAGTCGATGCAGTTCCATCAATAACTGTTGTAGTCTCGTCCTCGGACGCGGTTGTGCTGTCTCCAGTTCCTGCCGTAGTTCCATCACCTGTCGCGGTTCCTGCCGTAGTTTCTGTGCTTGGATTTTCGGTGACTGTTGTGGTTGAAGAGACATCCGGTTGCCTGACACAAAGAGCGTTAACGCAGATGAACACTCCGCCCAAGGCAGAGAGATCAACGTTCGCAGCGCAGTCAGCATCCGTAGCACAGGAGACTGAAGGGATCGTAGTGCCGGCAGGTTCTATTCCTGTGCCTGTTGTCTCGTCACCGGTTGTTACAGTAGCATCATCAGTCACTGTGGTCCCATCACCAGTTGTTGCTGTGGTTCCACCTGCGGTCGCAGATGTGTCCCCAGTCGCTGTAGTGCCATCATCATTTGTTGCTGTGGTCACAGCTCCGGTTGTTCCGGCTGTTCCATCTGTAGTCGTGGTACCATCTCCTGTTGTCTCTGTGGTACCATCTACGGTTGCTGATGTAGTTTCATCTGCAGTTGCTGTGGTACCATCTCCGGTTGTTGCGGCTGTTCCGTCTGTGGTTGTGGTTCCATCTCCGGTTGCTGATGTAGTGTCATCTCCGCTCGTTGTGGTACTGTCTGCAGACGCAGTTGAATCTCCAGTTTCTGTGCTTGAGCCTCCAGTTGCCGAAGCTCCATCAGTGGTGGCTGTGGTTCCATCTTCAGTTGCAGTGCTTGTTTCAGTACCGGTTGTTCCCTCTGTAATTGTTGAAGATACATCAGGCTGTCTAACGCAAAGTCCATTTACACAAATGAACACTCCGCCCAAAGCAATAAGTTCAGAATTTGCCGCGCAGTCTGCGTCAGTCACACAAGAGACGGAGGGAAGCTCGGTACCAGCAGGGTCTATACCAGTACCTGTTGATGTATCTCCACCCCCAATTGTCGTGGTCTCATCGGCGGTAACTGTTGTGGTTTCAGTCTCACCAACAGTTACTGTTCCAGTACCGTCAGTAGCAGTTGTGGATTCAGTGCCATCAGTTATGGTTGTGGTCTCGGTACCATCAGTAACCGTTGTAGTAACACCATCGGTCGCTGCTGTTGTGGTCTCAGTACCATCAGTGATAGTTGTGGTAGTACCATCCGTGGCAGTTGTGGTTTCAGTGCCATCAGTAACCGTTGTGGTCTCGGTACCATCAGTGACCGTTGTAGTAGTACCATCGGTGGCTGCTGTTGTCGTCTCAGTACCATCTGCAGTCGCTGAAGTTTCATCCTCAGTTGTGGTCGTCTCGGCTGCGGTTGTTGTCAATGTGGTTCCATCAACGGTTGTGGCGACTGTCGTTGCAGTTGCGTCCACCGTCGTCGAGGAAACATCGTCCTGTCTGGTACATACACCACCGACACAGAAGAAAATGCCAATAGCCACCAGATCAGGGTCAGCGAGACAGTCCAAGTCAGTGACGCAGGGTACCACGGGAACTTCGGTGCCAACAGGATCTATGCCACCATCGCTTCCAGTAGATGATGCACTAGGATTGACGCCGGTTCCGCTAGTTGAGGTTCCAGTGATACCAGTTGTATCAGCATCAGTAGAAGCGGTTGAGGCGGACAATGTGTCTGTCTCTGAGGTGGCTCCATCGGTCTGAGTAGCAGTACCATCGGTCTCCGAGGTCTGCCCAGCTCCATCTGTAGTGGTGATATCAGCTGTGGTCTGGCCAGTGGTAGTCTGAGTTGCTGTGCTTGAAATCTGGGAGGCAATCTCGTTTGGCACACAGATTTCACTGATGCACTGCTCATCGCTAAGACAGTCCTCATCGTCCTCACAGATAGGGAATCGAATAATAACACAAACACCATTATCGCATGATCCGCTCAGACAATCAGCGTCAGACTGGCAACCTCCACCAGCAGTCTGCGTGGCTTGGCTAGTGCCAGTTGTTGCCGTGATGCTGGTACCTGCACCGGCTCCGGTATTTGTGGTGGCTGTTACGGTGCCATCATCGGTGCCAGACGTAGGAGCATCTGTTCCAGAGGTTTGACCATCGGCGGTCGTAGTGACTGACCCGGAGGCCTGGCCGTCATCAGTTGTAGTGGCTGACTCAGAAGCCTGACCATCAGTAGCCGTAGATGATCCGGAAGTCTGGCCATCTTCAGATGCAGTGGTTGACACAGATGTTTCTTCTTCAGTAGCGGCTGAAGTGTTAGATGCGGATGTTTGGTCATCGCTGGCTGTGGTAGCAGATCCAGTTGTTTGACCATCATCTGTCGTAGTCGCTGATCCCGACACATCACCAGTAACTGAAGTGTTCGACACGGAAGTTCCGTCGCTTTCGGTTGCAGATGATGACCCTGATGTTTGGCCGTCTGCAGTCGTTGTGGCTGATGCAGAATCAGTGGTGGTAGCAGTTGCAGAAGTCTGGTCGCCAGTGGTTGCGGAGTCCGTGGTCGTACTGACTACACTTCCAACAACACTGATTGGGAGACAAATCTCGCTGATGCAGCGCTCATCACCAAGGCAGTCCTCATCTTCCTCACAAATGGGGAATCTAATAATAGTGCAGACTCCGTTATCACATGATCCACTAAGACATTCAGCATCGGACTGACATCCACCACCAGCAGTCTGTGACGCTTGACTTGTGCCTGTAGTGGCTGTTGTTACAGAGCCTTGATCGTTGGTGGTCGTAGTTGTAACAGTTGTCCCAGCAGCTGGGTCATCTGTTGTGGCACCCGTTTCTGAACCTTGACCGGCCGTTGTGGCTGTGGTATCAGAAGTCTGGCCACTATCTGTAGTAGCTGTACCGGAGCCTTGACCAGCTCCTGTGGTCTCAGTTCCAGACGCTTGATCATCGGTCGTAGTTGTGTCAGAACCTTGGTCGACTGTTGTTCCTGTAGTGTCGGTAGCATCAGTGACGGTTGTAGTAGTGGTGACTGTGGTCGTTTCAGGTCCTGCATCGGTTCCAGTGGTAGCAGTCGTGGTGCCAGATGCTTGGTCATCAGTACTTGTGGTATCTGATCCTGTGGCCTGGCTAACAGAGGCTGAAGTGCCAGTTGCAGAAGTCTGGACCGTAGATCCAACTATTGTTTGATCCTCGGTTCCTACCACATCAGTGTCTGTTGTAGAAGCATCTGCTGAAGCAGTTCCGGTTGTATCAGTTCCTGCCGCAGCTGTTCCTGTCGCAGAGCCATCAGTTGTGGCAGTTCCAGTCGAAGTGGTATCTACTGTAGATCCAGCCGATGTCTGGTTCTCTGTACCTGTTGTGGCAGATACAGTCTGGCTATCAGAGATTGAAGCATCTGTTGCAGAGGCATCAGCAGTAGCTGTGCCTGT
>JABGLY010000413.1:0-10459 GCA_013623525.1 Fusarium dimerum
CCTTTTTCCCCCTCCCCTCACATCCATCCCCAGGGGGAAGAGGAAAAGGAACTCATCTGGGGGAAAAGAAAAATACACTTAACATTAGTCTAGTCTAGTCTATTGTTGGGGAAGTGGAGGCGTTTTGTCCGCTTGACCCCAAGTTCTCCAAAGCTTTTTTTCTTTCTTGTAAAGTGGGATGGATCTAGGTTCAAACGGCGAGTCCTTGAATGGGTTGGATGGCTTGGATAGTTGGATGGTTGCAAGCTAAAAAGAATATATAAACTTGAGCTTCGTCTGCTCTTCAGATCTTGTTTTCATTCTCATCATCCTCATCAACAATCATCTATTCATTCTATCCTTCTATCCTCACTTCTATTCACATCTTCATCTTTCACCCTTTACATCCTAAATTCACATCATGGCTGGTGGTATCGCAACCGCTGCTCCCCAGCTTGCTGGCGGTTATCTCACCGGTCGAGCTCTCATCTATCCTCTCTCTCTCATCATCTCCCTCTTCTTCCTTTGGGGTTTCTCCTACGGTCTTCTCGATGTCCTCAATAAGCATTTCCAGACTGTTCTCGGTATCAGCCGTCTCGAGTCCACCGGCCTTCAGGTCATGTACTTTGGTGGTGGTTACCTTCTCTTCTCTCCCATCGCTGCCGAGGTCCTTAAGCGAAGAGGTTACAAGCAGACCATTCTGATGGGTCTTACCCTCTACTCTCTCGGTGCTATCCTCTTCTGGCCTGTTGCCAAGTCTGCTGAGAACAACACCAACGGCCGTGCTGTCTTCGGCGGCTTCTGCGCCTGTACCCTTGTCATCGCTTGTGGTCTTGCTACTCTCGAGACATCTGCCAACTCCTACGCTGTCGTCATTGGAAAGCCCGAGTCTGCTTCCGCTCGTCTCCAATTCTGTCAGTCATGGAACGGTGTCGCTAGTTTCATCGGTCCCCTGATCGCCTCCAAGTTCTTCTTCTCTGGCGAGAACCAGAACAGTCTCACCAACGTCCAGTTCGTCTACCTCGCCGTCGCCTGTGCTGGCGCTGCCGTCGCTGTCCTCTTCTTCTTCGCCAAGCTCCCCGAGATCTCCGAGGCTGTCATCGAAGATGAGGCTGCTGGACACACCGCCCAGGGTTCCTTCTGGAAGCAGTACAACATGTGGTTCGCCTTCGGTGCTCAGATGTGCTACGTTGGTGCCCAGGTCACCATTGCCACTTTCTTCATCAACTACTCTCACGAGAACGGTGGCTTCTCCACCAGCCAGGCCAGCAACATGCTCAGCTATGCTCTCATCACCTTCACCGTCGGTCGATTCTTCGCTACTGGCCTCGCTGTCTACCTCCGAGCCGACTTCATCATGGTTGTCTACTCCGTCATCGCCATCGCCCTCACTGCCTACGTCAGCGCTGGATCCGGTGCCGCTAGTGTCGGTGTCCTGATTGCCATCTTCTTCTTCGAGGCTCCCATGTATCCCACCATCTTTGCCATGGGTACCAAGAACCTCGGCCGCCACACCCGTCGCGCTGCCGGTGTCCTTGTCATGGGTGTTTCCGGTGGTGCCATCTTCCCTCCCATCCAGGGTGCCATCGCCGACGCCAAGGGCACTCGCATCAGCTACCTGGTTCCCATGATCGGCTTTGTCTACGTTCTTGGCTACGCTGCTGTCCACTGGGTCCGCAACGGCATGGGTATCCTCCAGCCCAAGGCTGAGGAGACCACTGTTAACGAGTTCACCGATGTTACTGAGAAGAACGAGGTTCAGATTGAGCAGGCTGAGGTCAAGAAGAACAGCAACTGGGCTTAAGCTTACAGCATTCTATGAACGATACACATTCGATAAAGATATAGAAGCGATATAATGATTGGGGGCGTTCCTGGTTTCTAGCTATACAGCATACAATTACATACAATTCAACTTTATGACTTAACAATCAACCAATTTCCACCCCTGAGTGATCGTGGCTATGGCACTAAACAAAGCTCCGGTGATTGTGTAGATGACATCCTGATCCCCAGACTCAAACCCCCTCCTCCTGATCCTTCTCGACCTTGGCTCCTGACCTTGTTCTGGTTTAGTCCGAACCCCAGGTCCACCCCCAGCATCTTCTCCAATAAAACATGTATGTAACATTAGCACTGGCGCCATCGACTTGTTTTGATCGCCATACTACTTGAGGGGAAAAGCTTGGCGGTGAACCTTGGTCTCCTGGTCCAGACCTGATGGTGACTACTGTACTGTGGACATCAAATAACGATCTGTGGATACTGCGGTTAAGCACATGATGATGTTGAACGTCCGGGCAAGTACCATGCTTCACTTGATCCCGTAATATGACTCGGTCATGGCAAGTCAAGAATTAGATCATACATCATACGGACCAACAGATTCTGAGGGAATGTTGGTACTTGTCTGAGAGAACTGATCGCCCAACATGCAATTTAACCATGATTCAACATCCCGGTCAATATGCACACGCACACACACACATAACGAATGTCAACCAACATGGCAAACGCGCCAAAAGCTGCCTTGACTGGCTCATCATCAATGACCCTCCCTTGGCTGGAAATCACCGGCACTTGGTACGCCAGGCGTCAAACCTGCCTAGTTCCCGTCCCACTAATGTGACCAGTCGATGATTTCGCATGGCGACAGTGACCCAAGGTGATCCAAGCTCCCCCCTCTGTTCCTCTTGGCTTGTTTTGGGGATCATAAAGGGCCGAAAAGGATTCCGTGGGGCGTTTACCCCTTGTATTTGGAGTTGCATGCATGCCTGTTACACATGTGAGCCTTTGGTTTGACTGATGCATAATGAAAATGAACCGGAACCGGCTGGCTCATGTGCACAGAGCAATTCACTGGTCGATGTTCCTATGCCATCCAACGGATTGGCTCGTTGGAAAGCTTCCAGACACCTTCCACGCATCAAGATCGCTTAGAAAGGTGGCTGCATGGAACAATTCTTCCTACGTTAGCGTTCAAGCTAGTCGGGTCTACCGAATTCAAAAAAGTGACGATGGCAGGTTGGGAGGGATGGGTATGGCTAGCTTGGAGAGGACTTGGAATTTGGGGTAGCTCTGTCGGTCCGGCATCACAGCGTCCATGACCATAAGTCGGGAATGGCCGACTCGAGCGTTGCATCGATTGGGGTGGGCCAGATCTTGATCTACCAATCAGATTTGTTCATTCATCGGAGCGACAATGCGGGCAACCTGCAAGGATTGACGAAGTTGGTTGACCAGAGTGACCTTGTCTTTTCTAGAACATCAACGAGTGCCACCCTCATGTTACATTTTATGCAGAATTTGAGTAGTCGTCTTCAAGATGCAACAAGAGATTCCATAGTCTGATCAGATGGAAGTTGTCGTCTAGGCTGATTCTATGCGGTGGTGGGATGGACTTCATTCATGGAGAGGTACTGACGGTTGTTGTTGGTGCTTTGATTAGCCAACTCGGAAGTAGCCTGCACTTGGAGGTGATCCTGTTTATCTGTCTTAGGCAACTTTAACAGAGCCAGAAGATTTACATCCAGTTATCAGGTTGAACACAGTTTCCTGTCCCCTGTATTCTTCACTGGTAAGTTGCGTGCTATAACCTTGGACTTATGCAGTGCCCTGGTTCTAGTTATCTGATATATCCCTCTACCACCAGCTTATGTCATTCCTTGCATCTTTATTTGACAAATCTGTGACAATAAATGCGGCATCCATGTAAGGGTATTGTAAGAATTAATCGACACAACTTCTGCAAGGCTATATATACACTAGACATGAAACATAGCCGTCCGTCAGAACAACCAGTGTAGTAAGCATTCTTTAAGACGTCACTGGCTTAAACAACACAGCAAAAGAATCCCCGGATGCATTTAGACTCTGGGGAACTGGGTTAGTCTAATGGTAACCTTCCTCGATAGAACAGATCTGATCCCACTAGCTTACCTGTTATATGGTACCGACTAGAGCTCACAGGTCTAAATGTCAAGTTCTGATGTCTTGCATTAGTGTCGAGATAAAAGACACATCTTCTCCACGTGTTTAATCCTTGCAGATATAGAGTTCTAGTCATGATTAGCGGAAGACGACGTAGGATTTGATGTACCATGCAACTGATTATCGAATTCAAGCCACTACTCACTCAGGAAAGCATCAAGTCGTTGATAGCAGCCTCAATAGATAAAGCATGGTTCTGTCCAAGTCCCAGAGACATCGACGCTATCATGTCATACTTCTCAGGGTAAACTGACTCTCCGCTGTAGTTGGCAAGCGTATAGCAGTTTCAGTGGCATATTGTTCTCAAGATAAGCATACGAAAATATGGAGTTGAGACGTACCATGAGATAATGTAAGTACTGCAAGATATCGTCAAGAGCGAAACTGTTAGCATATACCTCTTGTACTGGATGACTATACCTCTCTGCAAGTACGATGATATGCACCTCATTAGTCAACAATGTCATCTGCTCCATTTTAAAGCTTCATAAGCAAAGACAGTAGAATAAAAACCAGAATCATACATAGTCACCATTTACGACTGAGGTAGGTTTCGTCCGACAATTTTGGAAAACAATAAATTCTACCATTGACTTCGTCATCACATGAGCACGACAGCTTCAACTCATAACTACATATCAGAAGCTGGTAAATCGGATAGGAAGACATCCAATCCACTTCATCATTTCAGTCAATATCCAAGATCCCTTCACCCTCACTCCCTTAACCACGGTAGGTGTTCCAGTAGCTGTACATACGGGTCTGCTGGCCAGCGGTGAACTCCTCATAGCAAGAACTAATTCAAACATGGTTAGCTAAGCAACTTTAACGGAAATGCTTCAAAACTTACTCGTCGGAGTAGTCCATGTAGTTGGTGATGGGGTCAAGGCCGGGCTGGCTGGGGCAAGAGTCACGACCGACAGGGCATCCAGTGCTGAAGCTGGCTTGAGCGGGAGTGTCGGCGACGAAGTCTCCAGAGCCGGTGCAGCCACCCTGGAAAGTGTGGTAAAGACCGAACCAGTGACCAGCCTCGTGAACAGCAGTCTTTCCGAGGTTGAAAGAAGTCAAGGAGCCGCCGGGGACGGTCTGGGAGTTGACAGAGACACCGTCACGGTAGAAAGCAGTGCTACCCGACGAGACAGAGGTGGGGAAGTAGGCATAGCCGAGAGCGTCTTGGTTGAGGCGGGGCTGGAAGTAGATGTTGAGATCGGAGTAGGTTCCCTTGCGGAGAGACTGCTTCATGGCGATCTCGTTGCCATCACGGGCCCAAACAGCGTTGACAGTTCGGTCAGTGCCCTTGAGGGAGAATGCAATACCATGAGGAGCAAAGTCCTGGTTAAGAACGGAGAGCTGGTTGTTCAGCATCGTATCCTATATGACTTTGTTAGTCTATGTCATAACTTTGTTCAAGTCGTGTGTCTTACCGTCAGCCATCCTCCCGCGACAGTCTGAGCCGAAGCCACGACGTGGAAGTAAACATTGACGTTGATCGTGGCTCGGGTGGTTAAGTCCCCCGACTTGGCTGCCTTGGCTTCCTGAGCAGCCAAAAGCTTGCTCATACCGACGTGCTCAGCATCAGGCTCGGAGGTACCACACTGGAATCGCTTGGGAGCGTCATCCCGAATGGAAACGCGAGCAGATGCCGACGTGGCAGCCAGGGCTGCAAGGAAGAAGGACTTGAAGAGCATGATGGCCGGTCAGGAAGGACGATGAAGATGATGGGCTGGTGAGACTGTCTTGTCGGATGAGGATGTTCAGAAGTGTCTTGGTCGAAGGGGGAATATCAAGCCTTTATAGTCGAGACAATTAGTCTAATATTGACATCTGAACCCTCCATCACGATAGATAGCAAAGCCTGGACGCAGTCAAAAAAATCAAGCATTGAGACAAGACTCGATCCACCTGCAGTTTTCATCCAATGTGTAGTTGGGTCTATTCGATGTGACATGCCCAAATTGTCCAAGTGCCATCGAATTGAGATGCCTTATTCGGGTCTTGGCCCAGCACGTAAGGTGGTCCTGGAACTCGCTCAGCTGTTCTTCATCGGAGCACCTAAGCGTTAACAGAAGGTCGATAAATTGTCTCATCGGCCGTTGTCTATGCAAAGCCGACAGGTCCTCCTCCCTTGAGAGGCCTGGATACGAGGGGCGGAGAGGAGCGGAGACTGTATAGGAAGGTATAGCAAGATGCATCGTGAGCGGACCGGACCGGATTATAGACATGCAACTACCGCAGGGACCTTTTGATTTATCTGATTTCGAGGCTTGTCTATTGCATTTTTATCTCGTCCGAGAGATTGAGAGAAAGGGACAGTCAACTTCCCCATGTCTACCGCGGGGTCGTATCCTCCGGGACTATGTGAGGAGGGCGAGACCCCTGACGCAAGGCTACATTAGGCAGGTCCAGAGACATCTCAAACTGCCGGTGATAGTGAGGTTACATTGGGGTTTTTCAGCGTAGCCTATGCTTGCATTGGCGAGTGAATTGGCCTCGGCTGGTGGAATTCTATGGCGACTTAGACTAATGACTCGGTTTCATCTTCATTCCAGTTAACTGAACTGTCAAGCTAAGTGCGTTTGTTGATAAACTGAGACATCTCAATGATTGACCTAGTGGTGGAGGGGGGAGATATGAGGATGCACAGCTTTTGGCCACATTAACTTATTCCCTGGTCATGGTCAGTCACTGTTAAACAGCTTCCTAAATTGTATCAATACCAAGACATTTCAGCAAAGCTTGTGTGACCGCCCACGAGGTTCAAGTGCATACGATGCCAGCCAATGTATTAACCCGTAGCTGCCAAGTATTAGCATGACACCCATTCCTTGGCCAGACACAGCCAAGCAGATCGTCCCATGCTAATCTCTTTTGTGCATTTATTTTCTCTTCTATTTGGCTGCCCGCATTCTCGGCGTTCGGGGGTTGTTGGTGATGAGATTGTCGAGGATGCAGACTATATCTTATCATTTTAGACAGTGTCAGCTGAGGAAAAGACCGAGACAAGGCTGAGCAAAGGGTGGAGGGAAATAGGAAGGTATGGAATGGATGGGCATTAAAGGTTGTGATCTGCTGCCAAATCACACAACTGGATAGAGTCTATGGAAATAACTCATATCTTAACAGTCTAGTATCTATCTAATGGCCTAGTAGAGTATTAGCCGCCGGCACTCTCGTATTCTTCCTTTGATCCACCAGTAAGGAAGAGGAAAACTTGCAGCATCGCATCTTGAACCTCGTGATAATTTCAAGCTACGATGCCGATCACATCCACAAACAATCATACCTAACCCAAATTTCACTTAGCACATGCCTTTTTGAGGGAAGCCCCGATGTGGTCGGTCATGCGGAAGCGGTCAATGCCAGTGTTTGTGAATTTTTTTTTTATCTTATTTCTTGCGATTTAACGTTCTGGTTTCCTGAACAGGACAAATGTCAATGATGAAGAGGCTTTTGTGGTGGTTCGAGTATTATGGAAGTGCTAGGTTGGGATAGGGTCGAGGACGAGATATCGGATGTTTTGGATATGAACATTTATTGCGCTGTTCCCTCTGGATCATGCAGTTCTATGATGATGGGAGTGTAGAAGTTAGGTTGAGAGACATAGATATGACAGTACTATACGTGTCGTCCTATTCGATAAGACATACTCGTGCATACCCTACGGCACAGTTATGTCATACATTCATTTGATTATTCGTGGCGAGTTCGCTTATATGACAAGACAGAAATTTGGGATCAATACTATGCACTTAGAGACGTAGGCTTGGGCAATGATGAACGTAATCTTGTATGCCCAGTCCGATGGAATCACCCGATGTAAAGCATGTATATCTACAAGCAATGGGATATCGGCTGCTAGCAACAAACCGTGAGTAAGTCTCGCGGCTTAAACAACACAAGCTTCGTATCTCAGGTCTAATAGAGGTAGTTCAAATGTCTTGCGTAAGTTGATGATGGGAACACAATTCATTGAAAGAGGAATATTAATTATTAAGAAATCCTCAAGTAATTTCATCGCGATGAGAGAGGGTATTGTTATGCTGTTGATCTACTGTTGCCCAGACCAAACGGAGCCTTACTCTATCAAGCATCTAAAACAGCCACTGGATGATTGAATAATCATGGAGAGAAACAGCTAACTATACTGTACTAACTTGTTCCTAGAAAGAAAGACTCTATAACCATCTGCTTCCATAGGTGAGATGAGCGATGATGTTATCAAGGTCACGGATCATGACATATGGAGTCACACTTCTTACTGAAAACAATAGCACTCTGAAGATGCGTCTCTATGCATCTGCATCTACTGTAGTAATTACTCGAACTTCTATATACGTTTGATAGTTCTCATAAAAGTTCCAAGGATAAATACCCAGTCCTAGGCGCACCCTATATCAAAAACTTGAGTTCATACATCGATTCTCATACTCCCTCGACCGGCATGAAATACATAAAGAATGTTGCTTGTGTGTCTACAGTACCCTATTGAATATGCTGGTAGGGGCCTAAACTGTTGATCGTATCAGCATCTATCACAGCGGACACCTTAAACCTACGCTAACATCCCTGCACTTCAAGCCAGTCAAGAGAATAACAAAATACAAAATATCTACAGGGCAGAATATCCCAACATGCCACTTCTCAACCTGGGCCTATCAATCTACCAATCACCTTTTCAGCTTTTGCGTCAGGGGACCAAAGTTCAATCGATCATGCTCACATGATTTAACCATGACTAGCGAGAGTTGCCCTTGTCGTCGATCAAGACAAAGACAGTAGCAGAACCTCAGCTGTGACATCGATCGATGGTATTGCATGTATCTTGTAACATCGTTGGAGGCTCATTCCCATAGAGACATGTTATAAGAAGCTTATGGTATGCAAGAGAGCACGGTATAGTCGCAAGTGATAGATAGAAGCAAAGGGTCATATGCTATCTCCGAATTTGATTTTAGACTCAAATGTGCTTTTGTGTTCCCAAGTTATTCTTCCGTGGTATCTGAAGAGGATGTTAACGTTGGAAGCTTGTCGATTGATAGATGTATTTGAGAAGTTGATTGTACAATGAAGCATCCTATTCATTGTGAATACTTATCATGTTACCAAAATAATGGTGATTTGGCGACATTTGTTTACTCCATCTAGCATTCCCTTCAACAGGCAAATGTTGGGCCATGATTGAGGCAAACCTAGAGGATATTACTTTGTTGAACCAGCTGCAATGCTAGGGTTTCAATTCGTTGTCCGAAGAGTCGGTCTCTTCAGTTGACTAGAAATCCAACCAGAGTGCCCTTGTATTTCAAGGATGCAGAACTGGGTTTTTCAATCAACACATTAACGCAGAATGGGTGAAGCTTTTCGTCGTGGGGAGGACAGGTTGAGGTCAAAAGAATCTTGCCCTAGCAGCCAGGTGAATTCATTTGTCAGATCTGATATCATTTTGTCCAGGATGTCATCTTGCTTGTAGGAGTAAGAATGTGTGGTGACTGCTGACGTAAAAGAATGCCATAAAAGATTAGGATCCAATCCTGGCAACCATCACAGCTGGGATATCCTCCATCATGGTGAGGCAAGGGGAGAGCGGACACGCCGACGTTATAACTTGTCACCAGAGGGCCATGCCGTGAGTATTTCCATACCTAACAGAGGTCTCGTGTAACTCGACTCACAGCATCCCATCGTCGGTTATCAAGATCCTCATCCCGTCGACCCGGCTTGGCCTTGATCATTTCCACCTCCATCATACCACCAAGAAGCCACTGATTGGAAAAAACATGGCAAACATCCCAACAGGATCAAACTCCCCGAGTTTGTGGGTATACATGATGCAATGACTCCAGCCACACTAATTCCCTCTTGGTGTGTATCTCCGCCGTATGAACCACCAGTATCCGTACATTACATTACATTACAAGAACAAGCTTAAACAGAGTAAGCTTAGCTCGTTAGCTTCAAAAAGCAACCATCACACAGAGAAGATGCTTTAATTCACACAGGAATGTGCCCCTAAAACCGGCATGGTGGACTCGTGAGATGGGCTCACCAAATGGCGTATCTTCCTCCCCCCTCAACTGAAGTTGATTTACAGGGCGGATCTACTGGATGCTACAGGGCACTCAATTGCGTGCTTGGGGGATTCTATTGCGTTGATTAATTGCCGATATGGGTGGTAAGCTTCCAACAAACTCGATTCAAGGTCTCATAGCATCTGCGTCATGTCATGTTGAACAACCTCAATTCACGGCAAAGTAGACAGAAGATTACTTGTCCAACTTGATGGATAAAACTCTGAGAAATACCCAGTCTTTTCATGTGCATTCCTTTTACCTTAGACACGCATCCCGTCAACTCCCCGTCCATTCCCACCGAACCACTTCTTCTCCCCGTCGCCTCAACACTGGAGAAAAGCCTTGACCATGGATACATCCCTTGAACGTCATTGCACCCCCCCCCTGCCATGTCGTGATCTACCAACAGGATAGTGTCCCCC
>JABGLY010000414.1:0-33133 GCA_013623525.1 Fusarium dimerum
TCGCAGGAGGGGGTTGAACATGGGGGGGGATGCCTGGTCCCTATTTAGAACCTTTTAAGATTCCTTGTTGTTCAATATCCCAGCCAATTCGCTCCTTATCCCCCTACAACCCAAGACACTCAAAATTCACCCATGAACCATCCTACCGTCTGTGCTGCGACGTCTGCCCCCAGGCTTCTCGGAGCACTCTAGCTTCTGCTGGGCTATCCTTGTCTTATCCTCTAATCGTCCTGTCGCCTCTCGACCTCGACCTCTTCGTTGGCAAGGGTCACAATCACGGGTATAGGCCCAGGATCGGGAAAGAGTTGCAGCACGAGTGCCAAGTCGGGGCAGGATTACACAAAGAGGAATAGGATCTTTGAGGGGTCTGAGGTCTAGAAATGAATAAGATGAGATATGAAGCATGAACCAACATGGGATGAAAGATATCGAGGGGCGAAAAGAGAAAGGGAGACAAAAAAAGAACTGAAAGACATTGCCCCGGTGAATCCACGCGCATACAATACATACAAACAAATCACGGCTGGTCAGACAGCGCATCATAGGGACCATCTTGGAATCATGAGAGGTTTATCTTTGCAGAGCGGCCACGGACTTTCTTACTTGTCACATTATTCTGACGCTGTGGTTTTACAGTACTATGGAATCAGATTTTATTTCCATTCCCCAAGGCCATGACTACCTACCTATCGGAAAATGGGGGCGCACTTGGCTTGGATGAACTAAGCTTTGCTCACGCTTGATGCATCATGATACATGGCACCACTGCCCAAGCACGAACGACTCGGGAGGGCTAGATCAGGAACATGTACACCGACAGCGTGACAGCGCATAGTGTACGCCATAGAAGATCATTCGAAAAATGAAATGGCTTATATTTTTTTTATTCTTCCATCTCGATCATTTCCCGCTCCCTCTTTTTCCGCCCTCTCCCATATCTGGCCTGATATCACCGTTTCTTATCAATTACGGGAACAAAACGCTCCAGTTCGGAAACGCCGAGACTCCTAAGAATACCATGTGCTACAATCTTGACTGCAACGAACTGGAGCGACCAGAACATACTACAATTTTCTCCGCATATTCATGCGTCTCATTTCTTGCGCTTTCAAAGAAGAAATGAAACGTGCATTGCCTGTGCTATCTAGTATCACTGGCACGGAGCTCTGCCCATCTGACGCGCCAACCCGCAAGATAAGCTTGTTACCGTATCCGTCGACTAAACAAAAGGTCCCAGCCGAAGGTTTTGTGTGTTGTATTTGATTTCGACCAGGCCCCTCTCAGCTATTTTCTGAAAGGGGGGGCGGGGTCCTCAAGAGGTCGAGGTGAATGAACGTCAATGCTGGGCTGGTCGCGCCAGGGAGGAAAGCGTCCTGCATGTGTTGGAAGTCCAGTTCAGTCCAGTTCACTTCATACAAAAATACCAAGACCATCTAAAACTTGGACAGGGGACAAGGACATGGGTATGGAAGCCGCCGGGTGCACCTTAAATCACCCGCTGCATCTCTCAGAGGCGCTAAAGTGATCCACTCCCGAGTTCCTCGTAGCTCAGGTCCTTTTGTAGATGGCCATGACCAATCATGGCTCTGCCAACAGGGCCCTTGTCAAGTGTTTCTGCCCATATCATCGACATCTTTGGGCGACCTCGTCCAGTCAAGCCACCTTTGGTTAAGAGCCCCTTGTAATTCCATTCCCATCAGCACCCCATTCATATCTCATCTTTATACTATTCCTGTTCTTATCAGAGGGATATCGAGCCGTGACAGCATCAATACATAGCTATGAGATTCCTCATCTCCACTTTCTCACGATAGGTAGTGAGAGGTCATAAAGCCCCCAGTCAACCCGGGGTTGCCAAGGCGCTTTGGTCGACACGCCGATTATGAGGAATACGTTTGCTGGCAAGTAAATGGACCTTGTCTCATGGCGGGAAAAACGACGGGTCGAATTCGTTGATCTTGAGTGGAATTCACCTCCGAGAATAGTCCCACGAAGCTATGAGACAATATACGGATCTTGACTCCTTGATATGGCGCAATAGTAACATTGTTGAGATGGGGGCCTGAGCGAAGCAGCCCTAGCAAAGGGTCCCTTTGTGATTTCACTTGGAGACAAAGATGCCACCAACCAGAGTAGAGAAGGGGTAACCAAGGCGCCGATCTGATCTACCTTTTGATCACGCTGAAGATGCATGTTTTGTCGATATACACAAACTAGCCATTCTCGTTACATGTTCAAGAATAAACGTGCAGAAAAACGGGTAGTTGAAAGGAGACCGACAATCTTTAATAGAGAGCTAATCCAGTAGTAGCCTCACTGCTACTTTGAATTGGACAGCCTTTCCCTGTAAACTTAATTTGGCTTCGCTGCACTGACTCTTTGATGCTTCAAGGCAGCTTGGCCATGGGTGAAGGCGGGAATTCGTTTTCCTGGACTATATACCAACTCACTACTAGTATGCCGTAGGATATATCTCGAGATATTATAGCACTAGTAGATAAGCGTGACCCGCAACGGTAGATGTGATTATTCATGATCCTTCCCTAATACTGGAGCCGTCCATCACAAAATGCAACTCTCTCCTACCACGATCGTATCGAGAAACCAGAGGCAACAAACGGCAATAATCACGGGCACAATAAACAGCAGGGGACCGTCGCAATTGCATAGTCGCTTTCAGTGACAGAACTGTTGGCTAATCTTGAAATGTGGTAGCGTTAGTCCGTTGCGACCTAATGCAGCACGGCCCATCTAACTGTGCAGGTACGTCCTACGCGCTTGGCAGAACTTGGCAGAGTCGCAGCTTCCACACTTCTTCCACCAAGCTTCGGCGACCGAGGTGTTTGGACGATTGGTTTACCCACTTGCTGCAGCTGCAACTGCAACTGCCTAGCGTCCTTTTTCCCATTATGTCCCTCGTTGCTTCTCCACCCAACGTCTCCATCCCCCGCCTTGTTCACCTCTGCTCTTCTTCGTCCTAGGCATGCCTGAACATGCATCATTGGTTAACTCACAGCCTGCCCTTTGAAACCTCACGTTGCTGCATCCTTGTTCACGACCAATGCATGCACAAACGAATAAGCCATATCCCTAATTCGCAAAGGAAGCCTCAAGCAAGGACGAGTCACATGGACGTTTCCCCTCTCTCCGGAGGAACGGGATTAGAGTACCTCCCACCAGGCTCCGTGTCTTGGTTTAACAAGCAACCCGAGAAATCCAGGATTTAGCAGTCCATCAACTCTAGTAATAGCTCATGTCGACATCCGCACTGACCAATATGAGCGCATTGCGGTTTACCACTGCTGCCCCGAGGACCGAAAACCGTTTACCAGAACGCTACCTATTGACGAAACCTCGGAAATTGTCCACCTAGACCGCCCATCGCTGGAATTCAGCCATGTCATACCCACCAACTTACTGGCCAGCCAGCTTGTCGCGATTTCACCAAGAGGTAACCAAAAGTTCAAGGACATCCTGTACTACCACCCACGCGCTCAGCGCCTCTCTCGTCATCTGAACATTTTACAGTGCAACCACCACGACGATAAGCACAATCTGCAAAAGCACTGGTTGAAACGCCTCACTTATTTCAGATCACATTCTGCAAAGTGAGTGTGGTCTGTTGATCTGTCAATATCACCCACGCACAGTGGCTGCTGTGCTGCAACTTCCATCCCACGGTTAAGACTCTGGGAGCGTAATGTTGTACCTTTCAAAACCCCCCTTCCTCATACAATTCAGACCCCTGCTGCATCTTGACCTTGTGGTGAATTAAACTGTTCTGTGCCGCACAAGGCGGTTGCTGTGCATATGTTGTGCAAAGCAGCACATCATTTTTGTTATTGTGGGTGGGATGCCGTCTTTCTAGAAGATGGAACAGAACACCAGAATCTTTGATCATGATTTGATATAGTGTTCGATGTACAATGGCAATTTGCAGTATTTCATCAATCGCTCAGTACTGTCGCTTTATCAGCCAATCTGAGATAAGCACTTTCTATCAGCCTCGGGATCGTCCACCGTCAATTATTTCAGTATCTCTTTTGTCGGGCGCTCCCGAGCGGTCCTCTGGGACAGCCAATCCAAATATCTGGACTTGGGTAATGAAATGGAAGGGATCGCCGCACTACAACGCTGATCCCCGCGACACCGTGTTCAGCGCAACTCAGATTTCGCGGAGCACAGAAAAAACACTGCGGGGGTTTGATAGCTCGATAACTTTTTCTCAGGGGTGGAAAGGTGTTGTATCTGCAATTATCCCGAAGAAGAAGCTCATCTAAGCATCCAGGTAAGTCAGTCGACATTCATCTGTGGGGGGTCGTTTCTTATCCTATAAGACGATGTCAGAGTATCGACCACTGTAGGTACAATGCGGGCGGCGGCCATTCTCGCACCAGAAAGGGCCAGGCTGTTTCGAAATCATACTTGTCACTGTTTGAACAATAGTATTCATCTCCCGCTTTTCCTTCAAGATACGGCTGGTGATAGTTTCAGGGCCTGTGTCTTATCTTGATCCCCGAAGAGTCCGTCTCACCGACAATGCATGAATAGGCCAAGACTAGGAGTTTCCGGACCTCCACACAAGGCCAAGACCCGAAATTTATGATTGGGCGGTAAAGAGGAAGATTGAATAACGAACAAGATGGAAACAGCATGTGAAACAGAGACTAGAAGCGCATCAACCATATCAAACGTTTTGGCAGCCTGGCTCAGCTAGGCAACAGATTACCCAGTTCCAGAACCCAAACACATCTCGTAGGGCAGTTCAGAGTCAAGACACTTCATCAGCAATACGTAAACTTATCAAACTCGATTGCGACGACCATTACAAATAATTCGCTCCAGTCCAAGTTATTTTCATACCAATCGTGGTGTTGGGTTTGCCTTGACTGCCGTCGCCCATGGATGACTACCGACCAAGATTTAGGTACAATTAGTTGTTTACTGGACGAACCACCTCTCAGCACACCCCCGAGAGGTGATTTGCGAGTAACCCTACGTATCGACAGGGGCACATAAGACTGCGGGGACGGCGGCAGGCTTACATGCGACTGATACTGTTAGCATTTCGGCGGCAGACCGAACTAAGCTCGATCAAGTCTTAGGCGGGTGCACTAAACGCTGAATCGTGCGTTAGAAGGACCGAACGACGCTGTATGGAAGACGGGTCCTGTCTAAGCCTCTCGCTTTTCAAAAAGCCCTGCCTGCACTCCCAGCGCAGGATGGGATGTGCGTCCAGAAACGAGAATGGCGTCCAGGAGCATCTGCGACTCGCTGGGTGACAGCAAGGATTGGGTACACCCACGTCAGCCGTGGTCGTTTATTTCCCCTTGTTTATCAAGTTTATCCTGCAGGTAAGACTAATATCGGTTGACGGCTCTGACTGTTAATGAGGCAGCACCTCTAGATCGTTCACAGTCACAAGGCATTGGAAAGTTGGAATAGTTGCAACACTCTTGAGACGAAGAAGGGGGTCGGTACTTTGTCTTGCCATGAAGATGCAAGTCTACATCAGAGCAGAGGACTAGCTGCGACAAAGTTGAGTGTTTTCTTTGACCTCACCGCTTTGAAATGCTAACGAGAAAGAAAAACATGTGCACTTGGAGCCTCAGTTGGCCTAGACCCTCTAATTCTTGGTCGAACTCGACCGATCATTCGCGCAAGAATACTCTCCGAATCGTATTGAGGAAAACGACAAGTCCTCAAGTGTATAAGGTAAGCGCGGACATTTAATGAATCCCGGTGGATATCCGCCCTAATTGGCATGGTGCCTTTCATAGGTTCATGATAATCCTGGTTACTAATTGACTGTGGCTGGAACATAGTTTCCGGGGTCATTTACACGACTCGAACTGTGTAAGATGGCTGTTGCAGGAAGAAAAAATTTTCACGGTCGATTTTTTCTCAACACGCGGCCCGTCTTGAGGATGTTTCTTACCTTTCACTGAAGGAAATCTAGCGACAAGATTTGAGGCGATACTTTGAGGCGTCAAATCACACAAAATGAGTTACTGACGGTTCGTTCTCCCCCACCCCATGCTCGCAGCACACCCTACGTCTGAACCTCACACACCCACCATCACTCGTTTTGCCTTGAAGCGAAGTCGATGTGAACAAGGGGCTCTTCGGCAAGGGGAGCAGGGGTCGGGGGTCATCTAACCAAGTGTGGTATCAAGTCCGATTCGCCACAGTTCAATGTGCTGCTATCTAATGCTACGTTGCTGGCAGATGCTTGTCCAAATCTTGGCAGGTCATCCATCATAGCGTCCCTCCAGCACTGTTTTGTACAATACGATCGAAAGTGATTGCCAGCAAGCTCCCCCGACTGGACCGGACGAATCAAGAGACTCCGAGTTTTACTTTCCCCCATCGGTTCACAGCACATGTAGTGAAGGAGTTGAGACGATGCGTTAATGCGCTGTGATTGAAAGGTGGTATCGATGTATTGATGGTGGTTGTCGGCGATTTTAAGGTACAGCAAGTGTTATTGATGAGAAATGTGGCGGGCTACACTGATAAAGTTGCTAGGGCCGGCTACGATCGGTCTTTGTTGATCTCGGCAATGCTGAGCTCACTCCTGCTTTACAATTGATGGAGACAGAGTGAAACCAGATTCATTCTCTGGCTGTCTGGCCGGCATCTCATCGATGCTGGACAGAGAGTCTTGAGATTGATTTCGACTCTATACAGATTCGCATCATCAAACCCCAACCCTTTCGCCATTGACAAAAGTGCATCGATTATGGGGCGATTTGTGTCCCAGCCGCGGCCCACGCAGCCGCAGACTCTAGACGCATGGGAAACGGGAAATATCTTGTGAAAAGTCCCCCCACAGTGAAGGGCTCGAGATGGTCACCCACGACAAGAGACGAACTGGTGACGGAAAGGGATGGGTGTGAGCAGTTGTTACCGTCCGTCCTCGTTCAACCATGAGAACCCCCTGATCTTCCCCAGACTCACGATCAAAGTGGTTCAAGCATTAAACCGTCTGTACGGCTCCAGGTTTTCCCCGCAAACTTGGCCACATGCTGTCAACTCTTTCTGGACATCATGAGATGAAGCAGGATACAGCCTCGACTTCACGTGTCGGGCTGAGGTCTTTCTAAGACGTAATAATATCGCGAGTTTGACTAAAACGGGGTCCAGGGGCAAACGCAGGGCACTTTTTTACGTACAGAAATGTGGTGTGTAGGTCGATAGACGCCCCCAGGCACTTGGCCAACAAGGGGTGACGGGGTCGGGGGACAACCGAGCCTCTTCCATTGTGGGTTTCCCCCAGATGGCGATGTGTCATGAGATTCCAAAGAGAAAAGCCCGGAGGCAATGGCACGTCTGTCGATAGTTGGTCAAGTGGGTTGTTTTATGAAAAGATATGGACTGAGTTGAGATGTTGGGCAGCCAGACATACAGAGCCACGAGAGCCCCAAATTCTTGGTGGTGGGTGGCTTTGTACAAAGGCGGCTCAATTTTTGTGGTTGTCATAAGCACACTAGTAAATGTTCTGAGAAGTTCTTTTCTTGTTCTGGGCAAAATTTTGCACGGAAGCGATTGGAAAGATTTTCGATTCGGTTTCGGTTCCGATCTGTTGCTACGTTCCATGGCTATTGGACCATGTTTTGAGACGGAGCGAGCATTAGCTTGCCAGTGGTTTATTACGTACAGTACTGTACAGAGTACAGTACCAGCACTTGCTGCTAGCGGGGACGCACTTGAGGAATGTTACTTACTAATGCTACAGCTACTAAAGGTGATATTCAACAACGGTCCATGCTGGTGTCGAGCTAGCAGGGCAGTATAATATCTAGTGGACTTGGACTTGGACTTGGACTTGGACTTGGACTTGGACTTGGTCTTGGACTCGAGGTAAGGTCAGTGTTTCGTGGGCCGAGCTTTTGGCGCTTCGACGACATGCACTCCTTTTTGGCAATGTCTAGGACCTTGGCATGTCACCTCTCTTGCAGGAAAGGACCTGTGCAGCTCTGGGATGATGTTTAGGTCCCCTATCTGTTTTTTGTTGTTCAAGCGTGAAGCGTGCGTGGGTTGAGGTGCGACATGGCTCCCTGCAAAAGTTCCTGGCTTGGGGAAACCCCCTCTCCTTCAAGAGTATCGTTGTAAGAATGAGGAGATGGGAAGAAAGGATAAGAGGTATGATAAATGCTCCGGTAGGCCAGAGGTTGTTTAATTGTAGTGACTAACGCTTTTGGTGATATGGCCGGGTTGGGATGAAACTCTGGGGGGCGATACTACACAAGAGTTGGTATTGAAGTTGAGTAATGTGAAGAGACAAGACATCACGAGGATGACATTCCCAGGAGAGGAGAAAGGGAGAGGAGGCATAAGGCAAAAGATGATACATGGGACCGATACATGGACCCCGCTGCACTCCGCATTCTCCGTTGCTACATTGTACCGTAACCCGCATTCTATTGATTTATTTTATGTCATTTCCCCCAGACTCGGGATCTCATGACAGGGAAATGAAAAGGAGCAAAAGTCTGGAGTATTACGTTTACAAACCGTGAAAATGGGTAGCTCCGCCAATGTGGTTCCCGGGTCCATGCTCGACGTCGAATGACACATTGAAAGGTAATGGGAAATGGCTTTACGTGTACCTTCGTGTACGTACGTGTACGTCTCGTCTGTCCCATGGGGTTAGAGGTAACGAATTGTTGGGGGAAGAAGAAAGGGGAGTAGAGTGAAGATCGGGTTTCCTTGGTGTTTTATGTAACGGAAATTCATAGCTCACTCGTGATGCGATGTCGTTTGATATTTCAGTACGGAGTATTCCTCACGTCTGGCTACTCCTTTTTCTATCTCTCACTGAACAGCGGGGTAAAATTACGCTGGACAAGGGCACTTGACTCTTGTTAGAGTCCTGTACTAAATGTGATGAAGGGGCGGGTTCAGGGAAATCCGGGGAAGATGGATTGGCTTTCTCACGGGAAGCTCTAATATCTTACCTATGCTGTATGTATGGTAAAACATTCACACTCTTTTTCTTTTTTCCTTTCTTCGTTTTAGAGCCGGCATTCCTCGGTCAACGGAAATCCTTCCGCCACACCTCCTTTTTTGAAGTCAAATTTTCTGGGGATTTTTTTTTGCTTAGGGAACCTGCAACTTTAATGGTGGAAAGGTTGCGTTGATCATTTTGATCGTCGATACATGAGAGAAATCCATAAATCCCCAAAACTTCTTTGCTACAGTACCCCGATGTACGTCTGTCTCTTCTGCCTATTCATCTGGTCTTTTTTAATTTGCCTGCTGGCCTATCATTGATCGATTTTCTACTCTTGCTACTTATTTCGGTAGCAGTACAGCGTACTGTACAATGTCTCTGAACCAACTCCCCAATAGAAAAGTAGATTAAATCAACCAACCTTTTGAGATCTGAAGCACAAAAGAGAGACAAGAAAAAAAAACCCCGTTTCAAACGTGGCGCTGTCAAAGCCCCCTTTTATTCCTTTTTTCGTAGCTGATTTTCTCCAACGGGCCGAATGAGTTTATACAGAACTCACCAACCCCGACACTGTATCTTGGAGATATGAAAATTTGCCTGTGGCTTTGGCCCAAGGCTGTGGCTTGCTGACGATTCTTCTTGTCCTGTTTGATCTTCACCCATATCCTCCATATTAGGGACACAGCTCCGAGAGGCGAGAGGGTTGGGAAAGTAAGGATGGGATTGTTTGTCAGGAAGATGGTATTTTTTTTTTAAAAAGTTTGACGATATTAATAGGATTAAAGGGGGTGAAGACCTGAAGGCTAGTTAGTTACCTGTTCGAGGGAGTGACAGTGACAGTGACATGTTTTGTTTTACGAGTTGTGGCGTACTCGTTAGTATACAACAAGTACAGCACCAGAGACAGAGTAAGGGAGATTCTAAAGGGGGCTATGGGTTATGGTGTTACTAAGGAGGGAGTTAGTAACAAGGTGTGAGAAGAGTGGTCGATACTTAAAAAAAAAAGTGAAGAGTTTTCAAGTGGCTCCAACCGCCATAGAGGTACCTTTGACGACGAGTTGATGATCTTGTTTGCTGTGACGTGACGTTTGAGTGATGTGTACAGGGTAAGTGGTTGGACCTCGGAACTGACAAGACAACGTCAGTAGGATACCAGGTGTTACTGTATTTGGGTCAACTGTTGTATGTTATGACACTTGTATCCGTTCTAAACTGTATGTCGACTCCTGAATCTACACACATCGGTCAATGAGTGTTTGGAAATGTGCTCAATGGAGTAGTGGTGAGTGTTGAGAGCATGTCCTTAATTTAGCTGCCTAGACGTCTGAACAAATGGCTTCGAGAGAAATGAGACTGCCTAAACGATATGGATTCATACCCAGGCAACAAGATTCGTGTTACTTGCCTTGTTTCTCAAATGAGCATTTGTCGCAATATCAAATTCTTTGTGAGTGGCATATCTCAAGTGTTGGGATCTATCAATTAACTGACCAGAACCAGCAAGAGCTCCATGTAACAAGCAAAGATGCGGCATAGTCGACAGAATGGCATGTGCATAAATCGTTAATTCAATGGCGTACTGGCTTAATACTTACCAGTAGGTATGGCTTGTACTTTATCGCCGTGACGTGACCTGCCTGCCCATGGACTCCATCGTCAGTCTCCCATTGGATCTCACCGTACTGCTGACGGCGCGCATTCAGTCCTCACAATTTGTCGAAGCCCATTTCATTTGATTGAGGTTACATCAGTAGTATCATACTGCATGTTTTTGATCCATATCGTGTTGTACAAACAATTCAACCTGCATGCCGTTGTTGCCCTGACAATCACGCCCCTTAAAAAAGCGAGAGGTCTAAACAATTAGGCAGCACAATTCGCGGTATGAGTTAAATACTCTCAACAGTTCAAGACTTATATCCCAAATCAAGTCAATGAGACCTCAGATCATGAACAATGGAGCAGTTCCTACTCGAAAATGCAGACTACTACCAAAGACTCGTCCAGGCCACAAAACCAGGACCCGTCAGAGCAAGAACTGAAGCTGATGAGGGGACAAACCCTTACATCGTCATTGCTAGTCGACTCCGGCCCATGCTGGAGGATGAAACAGCTTCAGGACTGGTGCCAGGTGTTTTCATGAGAAGCAACTCCCAAGGTGTCGTCGATCTGCACGAGTTGCGCAAAAGGGTGAGAGGCAGGCCAACGATAAACGCAAGTGACAACCCAACCCCTGAGAGCTCTTATATGTAACCTAACGTTGACAAAGTCCTCCAACTATCTCATCGACAAAGTCTATGGTCCCCAAGATACAACAGAGAGTATCTACAATGACCTTGTGTCACCTCTTGTGCCATGGTCGTGGAACGGTGGCATCAGCACAATGTTCGCCTACGGTCAGACCGGCTCCGGCAAGACGTTTACACTCAATGACATCGAGTGCCTCGTCGCAGGGTCACTCTTTTCCTCTGGTCTTGAAGGTTCTCGCAACATATTCATCTCTGTCGTTGAACTTGCCGGGAACGCCGCTTTCGATCTCCTCAACTCACGCAAATCGGTTTCTATTCTCGAAGACTCGATGGGTTTGACGCATCTCGCTGGTGCGTCCGAGTATCACGTCAAAGATGCGGAGACGTTGCTTGGGCATATCAACAGCGCGGCCTCGTTCAGAAAGACTGCATCGACGCAAAAGAATGACACGTCTTCACGTACGCATGCCATCTGCAAAATACGCCTGGAGAATCCTTCCCTGCCAGATTCAGACGACGGGCTCATCTACCTCATCGATCTCGCTGGATCAGAGGCTGCACGAGACGTGACAGCTCATACCGCAGAACGTATGAAAGAGTCCCGCGAGATCAACGCCAGCCTCTCCGTTCTCAAAGATTGTATCCGTGGGAGAGCAAGTCTCGACGCTGGTGCCATTACCGCAAAAAAGGCATATGTCCCCTTTCGACATAGTTCACTGACCAAGGTTCTGAAGCATGTCTTTGACCCGGCTGGGAAACGGAGCTGCAAGACCGTTGTTGTGGCGTGTGTCAAACCCAGCTTCACTGACGTTGGCGCCAGCAAGAACACTCTACGCTATGCAGAGATGTTGAGAGTGGCTGTTCCGAAGATGGAAACAGCAGAGTACGACCCGGAGAAACCCAGTACTTGGCCAAACGACAGACTTCGAGAATGGATAAGTAGTAACGTGAGTCCTATCAAGTGAACAGCATGAGGTGATACTGATATTGTTTAGTCTGGAACACCACCCGTATCTGCCAATATTCTTGCTCCTCACGAGACAGGGCGCCAGCTCCTCCGCGTACCGGTTCCGGAGTTCCTGATGCGCTGTTTGAAGACACCTCAGGTCACAAAAGAGCAGGCTGTTGCCTTTCAGGCCAAGTTCTGGCGGCTGCACATTGATTCCCAGCGATCCAAGAAACCAAAGGCGGCTACAGCAACGGTTAATTCAGGAGCTGCAGCAAGAGAAGGTCTATCAAGTAAGGAGACTCGGAGTGAGCTGGTAGAGCTTTCTTTCAAAGAGCGTATCCGGCCGGGTATGGTGGTGAGCTGGAGCCCTCCCGAGGATGTAAAGGGGTATTACCGTCTTTCTGGACGTAATCTAGTGTTGATCCTCTCGCCAGAAAATGTAGGCGACGATGACAAGATGTATAGATGCGCTGCCATAGTGCCCGCCATCATGCCGGGCGCTTTTGAGGTCTACTTATGGCAACAGGTAGTCGTTCCCGTGGAAGCAATGGAGACCGAGGTTTTGTTGGAGTATGATGTCGGGACGAGATATTATTACGAGACATTATAAGTTGACTGGGAAACATGAAGTTGAAGGTGGGGTTATAAATAGAAAAAGAAAAAGATAGGGGAACAGCATGACAGAGTAGAAATGATATGAGATGCAAATGCGAGATTTCATTATTATAGCATTTTAACCTCAAGTGACTATGAGTATAAATTCATCCTCGTTCTGAATCATCAATGTTTCGCCCCTTTCTCATTGGGTATCTGGTAAGGAGTGAGAAAGCAGACAAAACACGATGTCTCTGTGAAAGGTAAACCCTGGCATATTCCATCCTCCTTCATTCTCATTGCCGTAATGTGAACACCATCATATGGTTCTCATCTCACACGTTACGTTACAGCTTTGGAATTCAAGCGGACTGCTCGGCAGGCTTCTCGGCAGGCTTCTCAGCGGGCTTCTCGGCAAGAGCCTCGAGGATGGGCTTCTCGAGAGCCTCGGGCTTGGTGGTGCTGGCCCAGCGACCCTTGACCTTTCCGTCTCTTCCGACGAGGAACTTCTCAAAGTTCCACTTGACGCGCTTGAGACCGAGCAGACCGGGCTGCTGCTCCTTGAGCCAGGCAAAGAGAGGGTTGGTGTTGTCACCGTTGACATCCGTCTTTTGCATGATAGGAAAGGTGACGCCGTAGTTGAGCTGGCAGAAGCTCTGGATGTCGTCGTCTGTTCCGGGTTCCTGGCCGCCAAACTGGTTGCAGGGGAAGCCGAGAATGACAAAGTCGTCGGGGTACTTCTCCTTGATGCTCTTCCAGAGCTTCTCAAGACCGGCGTACTGCGGGGTAAAGCCACACTTGGAGGCGGTGTTGACGATGAGGACTACCTTGCCGGCATACTCGGACATGGGGACCTCTTGGCCTCGCTCTGTTGGAATGAGTTAGTGAATGTCATTTGATGTTGGTGTGTGAAGATTCATATTTTGTTGGCTGGTGAGTGATGTGCGTAGGGGAGTGATTGCATGATGTGTGGTGGACTGTAGAACGGAGATGGAACTTGTTGAGGCGGGGTGGGAGTACATACTGTCGAGGGGCTTAAAGTCGTAGAAGCTAGTAGCAGAAGCCATTTTTGATCTGTTATCGTGTGTAAAAAAGAGGCGAGGAGAAAATGTTGAGAAGGCGAGAGTCGTGGTAGATGTGTGGGATTTATAGAAGAGAGGGTGTGTTGGAGTGGAGTGAAGAAGGGTCGCAGAGGTGTTTTTAAACAAGCAATTGAGACTTGTACTTGGTGATACCTTTGCCGATACCGATGCCTGCTTTGATATAATAGCTGTGGTAGTAGTAGTAGCAGTAGCAGTAGCAGTAGCAATAGACAAGATGCTGGTAGATGGACCACGCCACTTGAACATTTGGAATAAAATCTATGTCCCTTTTTTGTGGTCAATGCCACCCTTGACTGAATTTGAACTGTTGTCCGATATTGATAGGCATGAAAGTTATTGGTCTTGTAGCCTCGCTGGTCCCATTGTCTCATTAAACCAAGGAAAAATTATATCTATTGCACTAACACTCAGGCAGCTCAGGTTATGGTTTGCTATTCCCATTCCCATAGGTGCCTCGGCACATGATGGCTCCATTACTAAGCTAATTCAATAAACGGTGATGTGCATGTTTCTGGTTCCTGGCGGGGTCACCGGGTTGTTGCATTCCGCCGATACCGAGAGTTTGGAGTGAGGTGTAGAGATCGAGGAATTGATCATGACTGTGGGAAAGAAGAAGAAGAAAAGGGAACCCATGGATTAATATGATGAGGGACAATAAATTGTTTAGATATTGTGTTTATCATTAACGAAGTTGCCAGCATATAATATGCATTGCCAGACAGATTCAATCCAAGCTGTCTTACGTATACTTGCATATAATTCAGATAAGGTGAGTATCAAGTTATCAGATTTCAACATTCTCTTAGCATACTTTGATACCACACATACCTGGCTACCTACGTTGAGAGCCAGGTCAACTAAAGTTACCCCTTCAAAACGCTGTAAAATGGATATCACGAATTCCAAATACATCAACACTCATTCGGTCAAATTCATGACCCGAATCAGACCATTGATGATCAGCTCTACCGTAGCACCACAATACATCTTATTCCTCCGTTCATCGCCTTCAATTCTCCATCTTTTCGGCTCCGAACACCCGCTTTGGTAAAAGCTCCGCTTACTTGCATCATCCATCACCCCAACCCAACCGCAGACCAAGACCAAGACCTACTACTCTAGACCCAGATCCAGATCCAGATCCAGACACTAGGTACCTACTGCATTGCACTAATGGAAAGCTTCCCCCCTCCTTATCTCGTTATCGGGTATCTCTCGTCATATCGTCCACGAACCCCAGCATCGCATATCTCGGTTTACATACGTCATCATTTTTGAAAATAGCACTTTCGTTCAACTCTCACTCAGACCCGAACTGCTTGATACAATCATTCTAATTGGCTACTTCAATTCATACAGCCTTATTGCAGAAGTGAAACACTCTTGCTTCACACCTTTACCGGCTTCCCATTATAAGGCTGATTGAAAGCCTCACCACAGTAATCAATGATGGACGGGAGCAGGAACATCGTCATTGTCGGTCAGTCAGTCTCATTCACCATTCTGGACAAATCCACTCTTCAACGTCCACCTCGACTTTACTTACACAAATCACTGACTCCCTCGTAGGAGGAGGTATCATTGGCTCTACAACTGCCTACTACCTCACCCGTCATCCCAAGTACAACCCAGCCATCCATAAAATCACCCTACTTGAGGCCGCTCCCACCATAGCCCCTGGCGCCTCAGGCAAAGCTGGTGGTCTTCTCGCTCTCTGGGCTTATCCAACCTGCCTTGTTCCTCTATCTTACCGTCTACACGCTGACCTGGCCGCTGAGCACAATGGCCCTGAAAGATGGGGTTACAGAAAGCTAGGGTGTGGCAGCTTCGAAGCTGTTGTGTCCAAGGACAAGATCAAAGCTCTCCAGCAAAAGATGCAGACAGACGATGTTGGTAAAGTATGGGAGAAGCTTCCTAAGCAGGACGGCGCCGCCAAGGATATGCTTGAGGTTGGTACACTACCGAAAGACCTCGATTGGGTGGATCGCGACATCATCAAGAACTGGGCCGAGATGGGCGCTCCCGGAGCAACAGAGACGGCTCAAGTCCACCCCTACCATTTCACCACATCAATCGCAGAGCTGGCTCAGCAGGGCGGTGCCAGCATTCACACAAATGCCAAAGTTACAAAGATCAAGTCATCGAAGAATGGGGTCGAGAGCATCGAGTACCTGGACCGAAATACGGATGAGATCAAGACCATAAAAGATGTGACGGATGTCATTGTTGCTGCCGGACCTTGGACCGGCAGGATTCTACCTCGAGCCAAAGTTGAGGGCCTAAGAGCTCACAGTGTTGTCTACGACGTGGACGTGAGCCCCTACGCCGTCTTCACAGATATCACGCTACCGGCAGACTACGTGCCAGAGCATCGCTCCAAGTTGGGGCAGAGGAGGAAACATAGGGGAAACGTGGATCCCGAGATCTATGCTCGGCCGTTTGGGGAAGCATATGCTTGTGGTAGGTTTTGATTGCGTCCGAGAACCCTGAGCATCTAGATCAGAACTAACCTTTTGCAGGCGAGCCAGATACGTCAGTTCCCCTCCCTGAGACAGCGGATCAAGTTGAATGTGACAATGATCAATGCGAAGATCTCATTTCATACATCAGCACTATTAGTCCTGTCCTAGGCGCCGCCCCGATCAAGGCAAGACAAGCATGCTATCTCCCACGACACATGCGGTTCGGCCAGGAGAGCGGTCCCCTCATCGGTCTCACAACGGTCCCTGGACTGTACGTTGCGTCCGGACACACATGCTGGGGTATTCAAAATGGGCCGGGCACAGGGAAACTCATGTCGGAGTTTGTGTTCGACGGCGCAGCGAAGAGCGCCAACGTGGACAAGTTGGACCCAAGAAAGTATAAAGTGTAAGGGAATGAATGTTCTTGAATACCTATGGAAGGGAATACGATATGAAGGATTTTCACGCTATAAGAGACGAATTAGATTTTCTAGGGTATGACATGATATATTGAAATGACCAAGATATACTCACATGTATGTGGCATTGACTTGTCCTTATTTGGTGTTAATAAATGTCTGTCCCGTTGGCTTCATAGGTACTGTATTCATACGGAAATACTTTAATGGATAGCACAAAGATACTTGATCGTTTACTCGAGACTTGAGACCAACACTTGGTAGAGAACTCATACATACTTCATTAGCAAAGTCATTGTCATAATCTCTTCAACACAATCGACTCAAGCTTGTATCGCATCGTTCAGTACCTTTTTTGTCTCGATGCCAATAACCGAACCCTGGAACTTCATTCAGGCTAGCGTCCTCCATCCCCACTCGGGCTAGGCTTATCGATAAGAATCCGCCAGCAGAAAATTTGGCGGGCACTTCACCTCTCCCATCGCAATATCAAACTCCATCAATTGTCTTTAAACTATTCATCATATCCTACAGCTATCGCATCCCGCAATCATGGGCCGAGAACTCCAGAAGAAGAAGCGCCGCTCTGGCCGTCAGCCTGTTCGTCAACTGAACCGAACGAAAAAGATCCTCAACCCCCGTGGCAATGCTCTTATCGCAAAGAACTGGTATGCGAGAAATGTTATTTTTCTTTCAAACCGGACAGTGTTTTCTAATGGCGATTCACTAGGAATAAGAATGAAACCATGTCACAAAACTATCGTCGTCTCGGTCTCCTTGCTCGTCTCAAGGCACCCACAGGAGGCACAGAGAAACGCCTCCACGCCACCACAACCCAGACCTCCCCCAACGATCCCTTCGCCATCGCCACGGTCGAAAATGCTGTCGTATCCGAAGCCCGTGTCGAGCGCGACGAGAACGGCAAGATCATCCGAATCATCGGCCACTCTAAGCCCAACCCCCTCAATGACCCCTTGAACGACCTCGACGACGAGGAAGAGGAAGCTGAGGAGTGGGGTGGCATCGAAGACGAGTATGCCGATGCGACGGACGTGGTCAAGAGTCTTCTGGAGGAGAGCAGACGACCCGATGAGGCGAAGCCGAGACATCAGAGCTCAAGAGAGAGGGAGTGGTTGGAGAAACTGATCGAAAAGCATGGTGACGACACGGCTGCTATGGCCAGGGATAAGAAGTTGAATCCTATGCAGCAGACGGCGGCTGATATCGCCAAGAGAATTCGCAAGATGAACAAGGCTTAGAGTAACTTCTTTGAGAATCTGGTTGGGACTTGTGTCAAGCACCCAGCTGAGAACTGGTGCATACGCAGAGAAGAGAGAAGAGGAAGTGCAATGATTGGAGCATCATGACTTTGGAACATCAAGAGAGTTCCAACAGGCGTTCGGGAGTTGGTTTCAAAGACCTCGATTCAAATAGAGACAAAAAAAGACTATATACATCTCACTGTCAATTGCATATGCTGGTCACGTCACTTATACTGTCAAAGATCTCAGATATAGAAACATGCACATGGAAATATTTCAAAGAGTATATAGACTTGAACATGTCATGTAAAAACCTTTCTTATATCCTTCTTGCTATTTTACTGAAAAGGAAGAATTTCCCTTTCCTGAATCATGACGCCTTAAACACCCCGTTCAGCCAGGCATGTAAACAATCACGACTTGTGTTGGCTATGTCCCACCCAACCCAACGGATATCTCCCATTGCTACCCCTCCCTATTTCATGCAAAACAAACATTTCTCCCAAAAAAGAAAAGAAACGAAAAGCAAAAAAGACATTCTATATTCAATCATGACCTTTCTTTCATCCTCAAGTTATCCTAATGTGTTCGGTCATAGTTGGCCGAAGGAAAGTGTACAGGGCCATCGTCGTATGCATTTCCGGCCGGAGGGTTGACGTAGGGCATCGAAGATGGTGCGCCTCCAGCAGAGTGGTACTCAGTCTCGCTCTCAAATAGTGTGTTGTTACGAGGAGGCAGCGAGCCGTATCGAGCTGGGTCATCGTCATCGGTGCTGTAGGGGTTGGCATCACCGTATCGGTTGCCGCCGTGGCCATTGTAGCTGGTGTCATCGTAACCACCTTGGTTGTGGGCGCTGTTGTAGCTTCCATAGGGATTGCCGGTGGGCTCATGGTCATCCATGTTTACCCGCTCATAGGCCTCGTCATCGTGAGGGGCCATGGAGAAGGCGGCCTTATCGGGGTCAATGTTTTCGCCGCCGCGCACCTTGCGGTTATCGTAGCCAGGCAGGTTTCCGTGAAAGTTGTAGTAGTTGAGAGTGTAGAGCGATACGAAGGTGGTACCACAGAAGAAGAGGCTAAATTTAGAGTCAGGAATGGCTCTCTGGAACCGTGGGATCAGGGTCAAACATACAAAACAAATACACCAAGAGCAACAACGGCCTTGCTGATGCCGCATGCATTTCCGCAGTCTCCTTTGGCATTGAAAGATGCCTGAGTAGCAAAAGCGGACAACCAGATGATTGTGAAGAGAGCATCGACGGCAAGCATAGCATGAGGCTGAGCAAACCTTCGGGTTCGTTCAAAGCGAGGAGTCATGATGAGGAAAATCCAAGCTGGGATGGACAGCATGCACTGTGACGCAAGTCAGCAATCGCGATCAAGCAGGTTTCCGTGTTTACTTGTGTCAATGTCAACTTACCACTGCAAAAGTCCAGCCATTGAGACCGGTAATGCTGGATTCTTTGGCGGTAAAAACTCCAATCGCAAGACACCACGCTACAAAGGAGAAGATGACCTGGAACGAATGGAGGCCCAACTTCAGATTTGGTACAATATCGGGATCAAACTCGGGCAACTTCATGATGGGCGACAGCTACGCAGTCTCGCTGATTCGCAAAAGTAGGAAGTAAAAGAGACTAATATCAAGACGATGTTCGGTCGATAACGGATGTGCTGGTGTTAATAGACTTGTTGGTTATTTGGCTATGTTGTTTATTTCAGCTCTCTGCCACGTCGTCGATAACCGATGGTGGTTGTGGTTCGGAGCGATGGATGTAATAACAGGGACGCAAAAGAAAGAGCGTGATGGTCGTCGTCGTCGTTAGATTCGTTGGAAAAGGTAGAAGAATGCAATCAGGTGTGGAGAGGATGTAGGAAGGTAAGAATGTTGAATGATGAATGCGAAGGAGAAGAAAGCACCTTGGGTAAATAACATGGATAACGGCAGAGTGGGAAGAAAAAACCGAGCTGAGCTGACAGATAATATCAACGGGTACGAAACAAACACCGAGCACTGCACTGCACTGCACTGCACAGAGGGCATACACCATACACGTAACAAACCTTACACTGCCAGCACAGGCAGTTAAAGTTAGGTAGGGTACCCTCACCAGGTAACGCAACGTAACCTGGGAATCTGGACTGGACTACTACTACGGAGTACACGGAGAGAGACAGGGCGACCCTTTCATTACGAAACAGGTTCCCTGGCCAGCCGAGTTTCTACTTTTGCTTTGATGACGCCGTTTGAGGATCCAGGCCCCCGCCCTTTCCCCCCTCAGCCTCAGCGGCAAGTGCAAGTTAAAAGAAAGACAGGGGGAAAATAGGTGCACAATGATGGGGTTACGTGTTGCTCGTTGCTTGCCGTAGGGCCAAGAAGGAAGCCAAGGATATGAGGGATCCACCCAAGAAGCTGCATCATTGTAGGTACTGTATGTACAAGGGTTGTACTGTGCAGCACAGCTAGGCAGACAGGTATTAGAGGACAAACTCCAGACCTCTTCCGTTGCTTCATGTAAATGAGTCTGCACTAAAAGCATGAAAAAAAAAAAAACAGTACTCCCTATAATGAAGATAACCACCAATTATAGTGAAGGGTCATTTAAAAAAAAAAAAATAAGACAAATAGTTCGACCCTTAAATCCATTAGGGGCTTTACTATGCCTTTTCCTTAGACTATTATTCTACCCAATCTGCCCTCCCCCCCTGCAGCTCCCACCCTCAGAAGAAGAAGAAAAAGGGGATCAGCTTTGTTTAGCTCAAGGCTATCTTTCTTGCGAAGCCACGCTTCTTACGCCTGGGCTGACAGGCGCTGCGCCACTAAGGGGACAGCCAGGCGACAAAGACAAAGCCACTGCGACCAATCAAGTGGATGGGTTGTAAGCTGGAGCTGAAAGACTCACCCTTTCACTGAGAATCAAATCAATCCCTTGGTTGTGTCAGATGTTCTGCCTCCGCAATGATCTCAACGGCTCATGCTTCCCTATTTTGTTACTTAATGCTTCTCGCATCCTCTTTTCTTCCTTTAATTGGTGTGCTAACTCTCTTGGTCTAAGAAGGATAAGTGCTTTGTCAGATCTAATAGATCTTCTAGCGAGTGGCATTGTTACATTGTCAAGAAAACGTCAAGATGCGTCTTCCTCACTCCGCACTCCGCACTCCACCATACCCTTTCCATCTCGTCTGACTTGCATGGCTAAACGAAAATGTCGGATTCTGCCACACGCGATCACAGCTCAGTCTATTTGTTTCCCTCACATCATAGTCTTCGTGTCTTCTCATTGTTCCAGGCAGGGCAATGTCTGAATATACAATACAACTGCTGAGAACAATGACTCTAGGGTATGAATGAGACAAAGCTTTGTGATCATCAGTCAACATTTTCACTCTACCACCCCTTTCAATCTTCGTATTTTTCTTTCCAACACATCGTCTTGCATTTCTTCATATTCGCATCTGTTAATATTCGCTCTTACAAGCATGTAAGACGAATATATGACGACATCTCCAGCCATCCCATTCGAGAAATACATTCAAATATCGACGACAGTAACTTATATCTAACTTCTTTTTGTTCGGGTATCTGCTTTGTTACGGTTCAGGATCTAAGCCCTTTCCATATACAAAGCCCAAGCGGGCTTATTACCTGGTGGTATTATACATACTATTACAACAACCGTCCCATAATACTGCCAGTCATCGATCCATTCTCCCCCAGCTAACAAAGGAAACGCTCAGTGATTTGGAAATATGCAATGCTCAACGCCGAATGCAATCTGTGCTATCATCTTCTCCTCCTTCACTAAAGCCTCTTACAGCATCGCCACGGCAAAGAGAGAGAGGAATACCATAACACCAATGACGGATGGTCGTGAGATATTCGCTGCACCCTCATCATCATCATCCTCACCAGGTGCCTTTGCACCAGCACCAAGACGCTGGTTCGACTTGTCCTTAGCATCGCCCTGGTTGTTGACCTCTCCGTCAAGGCCGCTGGTATCAGAGTCGCCACTCTCTTCGCTACCATCCTGTTGAGTTGCCAAAGTTGAAGGACGCTTGACTCTGCTGGCAGCGTCTGTTGCCAGTGCCTGGAAGGGAGAGCCACCTCGAGGGTAAGTCATTGTTGAAGTTATAGGCTCATCGCCACATGATGTACACGTCTCTACACCCGCAGTGAACCCGTATGGGATACCAGTAGGTGTCAATTCGGCAGGCATTGACGACATGCCCCGGTAAATCTCCTTGATTGAGTAGGTGTAAGCGCCAACGCCTTGAGAGTTGAAGGCCTCCAAGACTGTCGAGTATGTGTGCGTATAGCTGCACGTAGCGCAGTTGCAATCCTTACACTCGGGCATGTTGACGGTAAAATAGCTATCAGAGCCCTGGGTAGGCTCCGGCTGACCAAAGTTCGTTTGAGACGCGCTGAAGCATTCCGTCATAGTTCGGGTGGTGTAGATGTACTGCTGCTGTGCAGCAGCATGTGCCGACCATAGGGCACAAAAGATAAAGACTGACTTCATTGTGAGTAGGCGAGAGTGGTGTACGGCTGAGACAAGGGAGTGTCGATGTTCGGATAAAATGGGATACTGGATACTGGCTACTGGCTACTGGCTACTGGGTACTGAGACAGAAGAGAGAAGAGTGAAAACCCGAGACAGGATTCAGAGGTGACATCTATATATCAGGCATGGAGCAGGCAAGCCGAATCATGTCGGCGGCGTTCCTCACAAATAACTCTATTCCTGAGCCAGATCCGGGACCAGGATTCTGATCACGGTAAACTCTCGCAACATCCGGACTGCTAGGCTATACGGGTTTGTCAGGGAAGAGGGGGGCTGGAAGCTCTACCAGAACGGTATTTAACCCACGAAAACGTTTGCCAGGTTACTCGTCGACTCCGAAGGATCATGACTGGAGCTGTTCATCTGCCAAAGAGCGCAAACTCTGTTGACGATCCCAGGGTCTAACGTCCAAGTCCTGAAGATGAATTGGATCCAATATGTCACGATCCATGCAGTTATGATCTTACATCATGATCTGCTCTGGGGTCTCGTCATCGCAGGAACCGTATGCCATGAGCTGGTCAGACCTGGAAGTGTCTTGGTGAATGGGTGAGGTTGATCGGAGACACAGCTCCCTGTCTCAGATCGTTTTCGATCCACTTACGTCGAGATCTTGACTATGTCGGCTCGCATTCCGAAGGATTCTGCTTTAGGAAATTCCAGGAAAAGCTGTCGGTTCCCCACGCGATGGAGCCTAAAGGACGACAGGAAGTGATTCCAGCTGACTCTGGCAAATGCCACTCTCGAGAGGTTGTTCGAGGCACATGGGGACGGATCTACTCGTTAGTTTCTCCGAAAGGAAGCCATCGCAATGCGCCGGAAACTCTGATATTGCACTTATGCTTCTTGGATCGTATAATGTGCTGTCACAACCTCTGTGAATTTGCAGCAGACGACGCCAAGAGCAGAAGAGCATTCCATCTAAGTGGCCCCAACTGAACTTCGCATGGGCCAGGATGCAGTTGACTTACATAGCTAACCTACCTTGTAATTAAATTACCTTATCCAAGCTTCTCATCCCTCTTTCAAGCCATTTCCGAGCAATCTTGATCCATGACCTGTCCCCTCTGCTAGAATCGTAGGCCTTGGACCTAAAGGTTGACGCCTTGGTTGAAGTCGAGAATGGAGACTTTCGGGAAGATAGCGGGATCCCATGATTAAATCACTTCTTCACCTTGATTAGGATGCCATTCTGAAGAAATCACACGTGTGTGAAAATTGAAGGGATTTGTAATACCAAATACAGCCAGGGAGACGTTCAATCACCACTGTGTTGGCGGTCGTACCTGCATCGCGTTGTCATGTTCCTGCATCTTTTTGACACCTGCCTAAACCAGGACGGGATGGCTGTTCCTGCCGTGGCTCTGTTGACATTCCTGTGTCGTCACTCCTGGATTTGTACCTGACCTGCTACGCAGCAAGCTAGGTACCTATGCGCGCCACCAGATTGTAATAATATGAATGGCCTCGCCACATTTTCTCACTTGTCTCACGCATTGAGAAATTTGTCTCTTGCAATAGGAGAGCGTTCTTTGAATATTAAAGGAGAACTGCTGGCACCGCGTTGGTAATTAGAGACATTGTTATCCTTAGCTTGAACTACCCCCGATCTCTTTAAATCTAATCTCGTCCCTCACTCTTAGCTCACTCAACTAGCAAACGGTCTAGACTCATCCGCTTCATCCAAGACACACCCGCGATCTAGGCCCTGGGTATCAACTAACTAAACCCTACGCGAAATCCACTGGTTTTCTCCGTCAAACTATGTTTTGACCATTGCATCCTTGCTCACAACACAACGACTCCAGCAATCTAGGTACACTTTCGGCTGTGCCCGTCGTGGAATACTCGACATACACTACTAGAGCACTCCGTCCTAGTATAATAGCCATAAAAAATCATCTTACTTTAGGATTAGGCTACTGGGTACAGTATTCCTCAAGTTACCTGGTGAATATCATCAATAGCACAGTGAACCCCACGCACTTTTGGTGAAGTAGAGAGGAACGCAGGTTCAACCCAAGTTTAATCCGACAGGCCCAACTTCCAGCTCTTCCCCCCCTTTTTGCTCACAAATCACTTCACGTTTGCATATCACAAATGGAAATCCTCTCTCGTTACGTGCACAAAAACATTTAAGGTTCTGGCATCATTACTAGACTAGAAAAAGTCACAGGATGGCTCCGCATGCGACCAAAGTCTATCGGGGCATGTCTCAGAATCCATGCCACAGAAGCTCGGAACCTTGTCTGCGTCCCTATCTACTACTACTCCTCCAGTAAGGCCCCATATTGCATCGGTACATCAAGCAGCTGGCGAGGCCCAGTTGGGGTAGGGGACAAGATAGTTTTGTCTCTATTACTACTGGATCGCTAATCATCGCTTGTAACAACTACCCATTTGAGCATGTTACCTTCTCCGACTTGCCCTGAGAGCATGATGGTATGCCTCGGAGCAATCGACAGTCGGTCACTTTGCAGCCGTTAAGTTCCACCATCCTTCGTTATCGAGGATCTCAAGAGTACGATCCATGTCCTCATCCGCTAGACATATGAAGACTTGCCAGTCTTCATGTACCAATGGCTCATCCTTGCGTGGGAGTAGAATGACACTTCCCTCTTCAATACTGTCACAATTCGGGAAGAAGGATGGCTTTCGCTTGTCAACATAGGATAATTCCACGTCCTGCCCTCGGCCATAAGATGTCCAACTCTCGAAGACCAGGCTGGTAGTGCTGCGCCCCAAGCTGCGACTGTATGCCTCCTGGTCCTCCGAAGGACTTAGGGTCTGTTTGACCATGTTGAGTTTGGCCATGTAGCTATCGCTGATCTCCTGTATGGCGGAGCGGATCAGAAGTGCTGTTCGAACAATGAACTCATTCTCACATATAGTGCCTTCTGGCCCCATGTCCCCAATGAGGTTTCTGGCATGACATTTCGCAACAGCTCGTGTGGTTGTGTTGCCGAAGTGGTCAACCTTGTGCCATCGACGACGACTAAAGAGCGCTCCTGGTACCTGTATATGCGCTTTGGCAACTTCCCCTAATTGGAAAGCACTGTTTAAGAGACGGGAGCGCATGATGGCTATCCAGAAGAGGGCAAATACGTAGTCCTCTGCCAGTGGACAACCCTCAACATTGACGGCGTGGCAGTATTGCCGAGTCATGGTCAGTAGGTCCTCGATCGCCGTGTTCTTCAGATTGACAATCTGACATCTGAGCTTTTGTCGAGGCATCAGGGGCTTTGGGATAATGCTTGTGTTCCATTCGTAGCATTTGAACATGTTTTTCTCGTTGACATCCCAGCTGATTCGCTCTGGCATTTTCCTCTTGGTGACTAAAAACGTGGGATTTGTTAGCAAACTCCTGTATTGTGCCTGATATGAGCACTTCCTCGGCATAGACTTTGAGAGGCACAAACCTTGATTCTTGGAGCCGGTGCCTCGCGTGTTTTTAAGGAATTCGTCAAAGAACAGTTTGATGAACTCTTGGTCAAAAATGACCTCACTAAACGCAAAACCGAGCACCACCACATTGTCGACGAAACTGACTGTCAGTGCGATGGGGACATGATCACCTTCTTTGTCAGGCACGGCGCGAAACCTTTCTTGGTTGATCTTTTTCGAAGGTAATTTGTACAAGTTCCCGTACTTGCATTCAATGTCTCCAGAGGGCTGCTTCAGCTCAACCAGTTCCCGAGCACGAGACTCATCGACTCTTCGTGAGTACTTGATAGCGAGCTTTTCTGGGTTGTCCTCCAACGAATGGAAATGCCCAGCAAGGAAAGGCCAGTGATGGATTGTTGCGACAAACGCGCTTGAAACTTCTTTGTGTGTGTCGGTCAATTGTAAGGACTCGATGCCGACGCGTCTAGTGTAGGCGAAAGCCATGGCGATGTTGATGTATTTGCGAGGTGCATTCTGCTCATGGGCTGTGAGTTCAAGGATTTTGTTGCCCTGACCCAACTCTTCAGAAGTTTCTGAGCTTGATGGGCTGCTCGATTCAAATTCAGCTGAACTTGATTCTCTCTTTACGAGGGAGTGCTCGTTGGAGGAGTGGCATTCCATTTTGGCTGATTCATAATCTATAGCCAGCTGATCAAAATTGTTGAAGTAGATAAAATTGATGGAGTAGAAAGGGTAACAGTGTTCTGGTAATAATTGTGAATACTTGTTGTTTGTAAGTTGGTGAAATCTCTTCCGAATTTAAGATGGAAGAGGTAATCGCAGGTTTGAAACTGATGCGTGATTGTAGGATGAAGGAAGGAACTTGTCGTCAGTGAATCACGTTTGATGTAACCCACTTGCACTTACCTCAATTCCATTTCATCCAGACAGAGTACAATAAAACAAATCGTGGTCTATTGTGATTAAAGTACAATGTACAGATTGACAAACAGATATCAGGTTCTGCACTCACACAACTCCGTTTCCTTCGCATCTACCTCTACCTTTTCTAACCAATTTTCTCCTTCTCTTCCGGCCACACCAGTATTTTATTTGTTCGCAGAAGCCCTTACGTTGTTCATTGCTCGCTCAAATGTTGGTGCATTAACGTCTAGCAATAGTATTGTGCAGAGTATGCTGTCTCATCAATGAAACACTGATGAGGGCAAGGAGGGACATAGCCAACAGCGTCAGCCAGACACCCCTGAAGGCATCCATGAAGGAGGCAATGACGCCGTCGTACCAACCATCGGGCAGATGCTTTAGCTCCTTTAGATCATCTCTAATTCGGCGGATCTCCTCCGCTGCACCTGGTTCGTCGCCAAATCGCTCCCAGAGTTTGGCCTTGAGGATATTTTGGTAAACAGCTGAGCCGACAGTGACGCCGACGGTGCCACCAAGGCTTCGAGCGAGATCTACAACATGGTCAGATGATTTAAGTAGAGAAAAGGTATGAGGGTTGTCAACTTACAAGTTGCAGAAGTGATAACAGCTTGCTGCGAATGGTCAACAGCCGCGATACAAGCCAACAGGGTCGTTGTCAGCATGGCTCCGTAGCCAGAACCGACAAAGAAAAAGGCAACAGGAGTCAACCAGAAAGGAGTATGCTGGTTCTGTATCGTGAATAGAACAACACCGAGCACAAGTACCGAAAGACTAGCGATGCCCAACTTGATGTATTTTCCAGTTCTTCGCATGATGAAGCCGGATGTAAGCGAACCAACGGAGACGCCGACTGATGATGGTAGGATCTGAACACCAGCCTGCGTAGCGCTGCTGCCCAGGACTTGAAGGTAGAGAGGGACGTAAAAGAGACCAGAGATGACAACCATGGTTCCCAAGAGATTACAAAGGCACGCCGCGAGAACAGTCCGGTCGAGAAGCAGTCGCACAGGGATGATTGGCTGGCGAGCTCTACTCTCCCAGTAAAGGAACAGACCAAATATGACAACGGAGAGAGGGATGGTCGTCAACGGGAGAGGGTGTACCCATGGGACCAGGTTACCGCCAGAGTTGAGGCCCAGAAGTAGCAGTACCAGGAATGTTGAGGTCAAGAAAACGCCCAAGAAGTCGATACGTGCTAAAAGTGATTTATCGGACTGCTTGGGCGGTACCTTGACGAGAAATGCAACAGCCACGGCCGAGAGCAATGAAGGGGGAACCTGAATTAGAAATGCCAATCTCCAGCCCCAAGCAGTATGGTCATTGATCAAACCGCCAAAGATTCCACCCAGCATGGCACCTGTGCCATAAGCCAAATTTCCGAATCCCTGAGCGATGCCTCTTTTGCGCAGAGGAATCAGATCCGAGCCCAAGAATGTTGAAATGCTCATCATACCTCCACCTCCAATACCTGCCACGACACGCCCGAGGATCATTACGGATTGGTCACGCGCCAGACCACAGATCAGGTTTCCGGCAGCAAAGAATACGTTGCTAAAAACGAGGCCAGGTCCACGACCGAAGATATCAGTCAACCGGCCAGATATGGGCTGGCAAGCGGCATTGGAGATAAGATAGGCTGTAGCAAGCCACGAAAGCAGGCTAAGAGACTGAAAGTCACTCGAGATAGGAGCTGATAGTGTCGCTATGATGGTTGAGTCGACCGCGCCGAGGAAAACACCAAACCAGGACGTGCCCATAATAAGAGCCAATCTTGTAAATGAGACTTCCTCTGCAATAACAGTTGTCTCTTCCTCCTGATCCGTCGGTACTCCGGAAGCCGAAGCCGAAGCCGGGGCCTCTGAACTTGGTCCATCCTGTGCCTTGAGAAGTGGTGTTCGCTCGCTACTGAGGACAGGCTCTCCATTGCTGGGCTGAGAGGAGCCTGCCGTTGTATCCTCTGGCATGGCGATAACAACAAGATAAGAAAAAAAGGGTTCGAGATTGCGAAATATCTTAATTGATTGTCGGGAATATGAAAGTGACGAAGTGGAAATGAGACGAGACGTGAAGTTGTAAGACGCGAGTAGCTTGTCCAAAGCGAGAGATTATTAAGCCACTGAAACGACCTACCTACCTACTTGCTATTCACGCCTTTGCGGATGTACACCCACTTTTATCCCAATACAGTTGACGCATCAGCGGGCAGGTAGGCACTGTGGCCTCGGGGGTGGAGCTAGATCCGGTGAAAATATGAGTCGTAGCTGTGTGGTTATCCATGTCTTGATGTGCTATTAGACTGTGTGAATGACGCCATGGAGTAGACGGTACCTAACTGACCATGATGGGTAAAATATACCATTTATTTCCAAAACTACATAGTCAATTTATCTTGGTGAGGTGAGATGAGTTACTCTGTACTCTGGTTGGTATTACGGGAACTAAAGTCGTGTTACGTTACTCTGCAGCGTCATGCCGCGCCTTTGTTTGACGAGCATTGCCTTGTTCGATGTGATTTGTACGTCTGGGGAGATTCATGATATATGAGATAGCCCATCAGATCAAACAAGTCCTAATTTCCTGTCATATCATACAGCTGAACCAGCAAATAAACAATTAGAGAAAAGAGATAAGTCATATTCATTTAACTGACATCCAATTCGTTCTATAGATATTTCATCAAATCATGCCCGGACTCTTTAGCCACCGGCTGATGCTGGAACTTCAACTCCCCCCTCCCCGTTGTCCAGTTCCATCTATCAAGACCCAGGAAAGTGTAGCTTCAGGTATGAGAAAAAGAGAAGCCAGTGACTGAATTTCCAAATAAATCTCTTCCCAGAGACATTCTGGAGTGTCTCGGGGATATAACTCCCAAAAGACCCCAGCGAGAGAAAAGTCCTCGCCAGGTACAACGCTATGCATAAAATTCCCAAAAAGACAGATCCAAGACCGAAGTCCATAAGTTCAACTCGACTGTTCCTTTTTTTCCTCTTCTGGATCCAGTCTACCTCGTTTCTCTCATCGTTTGCGCTTACGGGAGTCTGTTGTTGCTGACCCTCCCCCTTGTCATCTCTTTTGTTCTTTTGGTAACCAAATCACAGGCTGTTCTCGATCTCCATGATCTCACGGATACCCTCCTCGATGGCCTTGGTCTGCTCGTTAGAAAGACGCTTCAGAGGTCGACGGGGGTAACCGCCGTAGCCGTAGTAGCTCTGGATGGCAGACTTAGTACCGGCGATGGCGGCCTTGGTGAGGACCCAGTCGCACTTGGCAAGGGTCTTCTGGAGAGCCTGAGCCTCATCCTTCTTACCCTTGACGTAGAGGTCCCAGACACGGACACAAGACTTGGGCATAACGTTGGCACCACCAGCAATGATACCGCTACCACCACTGACAAGAGTCTGAACAGTGAAATCGGCAATACCACCAAAGGCAAGGTAGCCAGATCCCTCATCGAAGGGAGTCTTGGCGTTGGTGACGCTGGCAACGCGAGTGAGTTTACCAGTGCTGCCACAGGTGAACTTGGTTCCAATAATGTTGGGATGCTTGGCGAGCTTGATGAGGAAATCACTGTCCATGTCGACACCGGCAACAGCACCAGGGTAGTTGTAGAGGATGATGGGGATAGGGCTAGCGTCGGCAAGATCGGTGAAGTAGTTGTAGATGGCCTCCTCATCCATCTGAGCACGGTAGTAGGAGGGAGGGAGAACAAGAGTGCCGACAGCACCGGCCTCAGCGGCCAGCTTGCTCAACTCGATGGTACCACGGACACTGCCCTCAGTTGCACCAAGGATGATGGGGACATTCTGGAATCCAGCCTCGTCGAGGGCCTCTCGGGTGGCCTTGGTGACGACGAGCTTCTCCTCACGAGTGCAGTGGACAGCCTCACCGTTGGAACCCATGGTGACGAGACCGGCGAGACCGGCTTGAGCCAGTCGCTGAGCATGCTTCTTGATGGTGGGAATGTCGAGGTCCTCAGTCTCGGGGTCAAAGAAGGTCATGACAGGGGCGTAGATACCGGTGGGCAGCGATCGGGGAGCAGCGGTCTCTCCATTCTGGCCGTTGGTGCCGTTGACGGCTCCGTTAGAGGTAGTCATGATGAGAGTATGGGTTTAGTGGGGTAGAAGAAGTAGATAGCGCGGGGCGGTTGTTTTGGTGGAGAGAGAGAGAGAGAGAGAGACGAGAGATGTCGGAGAGAAAACCGAGGAGAGATGGAAGTGAGAATGAGGACGAGAATGAGAATGAGAAAGAGACGAGAAAAGGTAAGAGAAGGGGGGGAAATGGAGGAAGAAAGAGGTTGAGGGAACTTTTATAGAAAAGGGAAAGGATGACACTACATTAATAGGTTGGGACCGGCACATGGCCCGAGAAGGGGAAAGGAATTAAGAAAAAATGATGAAAATAATGAATAATAAAAACGGAAGAAACGAGACTGGAGAACATGGTCAGGCTTGGGAGCGAATCGCTTGCAACGTTTCGTTTACGTTGCTCCGGAGTGCTATGCGATGTGGTGCGTGTGTGAGGCTAAAGTTGGGGGTGGATTCTCCTCGGGCAAAGTTCAAGTCAAGTGCACTACCGCTCGTCTAGGCTCATTGGCTCGGTTTATTGGGCTTTGGGTTCTTGATCTCCCCCAAGGAAGCTAAGTTGAGGCGACATTTTCAATGTATGTAGGTTGTTTTTCTTGTGGTGAAAATTTAGAGGCGGACAACGGTTGATGCTGGAAGTTGGACGATTTTAATGAATTTACCCAGAGTTTAGCACTTACATGCGATGCTTGTACTGTATCCATGAAGCTGGGCGATTGGAGGATAGCTTACGAATGCTTCCAGGTAATCCAGAACGAAGATCCAAGAACTGGAAGGCTTATAGATGAGGTATTATTGAATTTAAATGCCAAGCTTACTCTCGTTGTAGACGAGTTCATCATGTCTAGTTGGTTCATCGTACATGCTAATGCTATGCTACCGTATGCTACGCCGCTGAATCGATAGAGATGCAGTCACATAAAAGCAAGAAAGAAATCTCACCGGCATGTTGGGCTTGCGGGGGTGGCCTATGGGAGATAACGAAAAGATCGGCACTTCAGCAAGGTTCATGGGGACGGTAATACCGTATGTAGGAAGGAAGAGGAACAGAAACGGGAGGAGGGGGTGGTTGGAAGTTGATCTCATGACAAAAAACCCGGGTGGGATAATTTGACCCTGGGCATTGGGCATGGCTGTGGTATATTACAAAATACTACATGAAATTCTGTGATGGAAATGCAAGCTGTATGTCTCCATCGTTTGGCTATTCGACTAGGGGAAACCAGTCTGATGGGATTGAGGTGTGTCAGAGAAGGAGTAGGTGAGAATGAGTTGATTAATCCTCGGGCCAGGATGTGTGTAAGTGGCATATGTGGGAGAAGCTAGCCATGATGATACAGGTATTAGTTGTGATGAATTTAGGTTGCCTGGAGAAGGGGTAGGAAAAACAAAGACAAACAGAGCACGCAAATAGTAAAAAGAACAGTCTGACTAACTCATAAGAGAATATCTCGTGGTTAGTCCATCACCCCATCTTGACGAATTCCCGTCTGTGGGACAGAGCGTGGGGTTCGGACCGCGTCTTGTCTCAGGCATACAAGCACCGAGCCGGACCCGGAGAAGACGTGCTCTGGGTGCTCCGGAAGATGACCGGCGTTGGAAGAGGAAAGAGGGCAAAGAAAAGCAAAAAAAAAGGGGACCTGATAGTTTGTGGTTGTATCGTGGAGATATTTTGGAAGTGATGGGAGAATGCAGGTGGAAGTGGAAAAGGGGGGGTTCTTGGGATGAGGCAGACTAACTAACATACTATACTGTACATTGGGGAAAGGGAAGGGGGGGAACGAAAATATGGATAATATTATTTATGGAGATTTTCCTTTGGTGCCGCCCCCAAAGTATTTTCCACCAGTGTTGAAGGCGATGAGAAGAGAAGAATGGAGAGATTGATTTATGGGCATTTGTATTCGTGGATTTTGCGAGCATCATCCCTGAGCTGGAGAACGGAAGAATGGTACTGCGTTTCAGGTCAATTTGCAACAGAAGTCGACTCAATTAAGATAGATTGAACTGTAAAGCCATGATAACTACAAGAAATCCTTCTCAATCTGATCTGAGTATCTTTCGGGCATTTGATGGAAATACCATGCGGGGTGTAAAGTGGATGGGGTCTGTCTGTCTGTCTTGTCTTTTTGTCTTGTCTTCTTGGTCTTAAAAAACTGCGTGGGGG